>JAVJIF010012926.1:0-124272 GCA_038442645.1 Agave tequilana
TTGCACGTGGAGCCATGCCGCTTGCTTAACCAAACTCATACCCATGCATCCTTACTGGGATGCCATTATTTCCAGCAGCAATTGCTGCTGTATGGCTGATACAACAATGGGGTGAGAATCAGTATGCAAAATCAGGAGGGAATCTACATTTAGTAAAGGACTACAAACTACACATGGTCCAGTGACAGTGCTGAAAATATGTGTAATTATACGGAATGAGTAAAGTAAAAGTTAATAGATGTTCTCCCTCATCTCATCATAGACGAGAAAATGTAGTGTTGCACCTACACCAGTGGCAATGCTAGCTTAGTTCAGAGATATATCAAATAATTGAAATATTACATCGCGTGTAAACAACTAATCTGCAACACAACAAGAACAAAGACATGCAAAACCAACACAGGTGAAACCACAATGTCGTAGCCAGCAACTAGAGCTGAAGATAGCCTCACTTGGCACATGGGCATCTCTACAATTCGTTATGACAATAATAGACTAGTGCAACACTCAAAATAGCAAATGTTGAACCTAAACTTCAGTCATCAACAGTCAGCAGTAAAATAGCATTCTATTTACTTTATACTTCTTTCATGTAGACTGACGCAGGATTTTCCGCTATGAGCAGGACAATTCTTTAAAAAACAAAAAAAACATTTCAATTCAAGATAAGAGTTCGCAATAGACACTCACCTTCCATGGCCATCTCCATCCAACGGAGATGCAAAATCAATTTCAGGATTAAATGCTCCAGCTGCAATTGCTGCTTTAGCAAAATGTTGGGCACCAATTATCTTTCCATTACAGAAGTCCCTCTTGGTGTCGGGATCAATCTCACACTTCCCTCTGTAACGAGGAAGAGTCCATATGGTTCAGAATAGTGGGCAGAGAAGCTTGGATGTTTTGGATAAATTCCTGAGTCCACAAAACCAATCACAATATCTTCTCCTGCCTTGTCAAAGCCACCTCCTGTAGGCCATACTCTTTGGAAGCCCCAAAAACTGAGGAGTATGTGTTGTTAATTTCTTTACCTTCATGTCTTCTCCACATACTTCACTCAGGGGCTTTGCTGAGGAGCTCTGCCTAAAACCAATCAAAAAACTGTATTAGAGAATAAATGTCAATGGAAAATAGCGGATGTTTATCAAACCTGTAAAGAGGGAAATGCACAGAAGTAGAAAGAAAATAATGAGATACCTGCTCAGGGGACATGTGAACAGAGAACCCATTGAGAAGATGGTGGTAGCTATATAGCTTCTTGTAAGTCCCGACATCAAAGAGAGAATCAAGAAGGGCATCATGTTGTTTCACAAGGTGAAGAGAATATGATGTAACAGACTCACTGGGAAATAGCAAAGCAGATAAAGTAACTTGTTAACAGTTTGAGTGTATCTCAAGGTAAAACTTTAACTGAAATAATAGGTTCATAACCGAAATAATAGGTTCATTTGATTTGAGAAGTTTCATATTGTTCCTCCTTTAGTTATCGTTCAATATGATGCAACAGACTTCTTGCACAGGGTAAACCTCACCAGATTTTTAACAAAAAACTTCATATGTATGGACGTACTTATGCATGTATGTATATGGACGTGATGTGCATGCACACATGTTTCGGTATCGGTTAGGATTTGAGTATGGATCCTATCACTTAGTATATTAAGCAAATATAATGGATAATCTAAATAATTTTAAATGTTAAAATAAAAAATCAAAATTTTTGAAATTTCTTACATGCACATCAAGTGGCCTAGAAATGGAATGCAAAAAGTGGAGAATTTTGTTGATCTATGATTTGGAAAGTACAAATTGAAAATCAAACCCTGGATTCATATCTAAATACTTTAAAATCCTTATACACCAATTGGGTTTGAAGTATTCTTGACCATAAAACTAAACAAAATATCTATCTAACGTTAACCACTAAACTATTTGAGATCCAATAGAAAGTAAGAGAAAGCAAGAAAATTCTAATGTGAAATGTGTCTGTGTGATAGGAAATCAATGAAAAATCTACCAAAACTACACTTCACCAATAAGCTACGATCTTCAGGTAGAAAAAATTAAAAACTAATAATGCTAACGGATGGAATTATCAAAAGAAGCATGTGCAAGCTAAGCAATTTCAATCATGCACAAAGTAAAAATAATAGCTACTTTATATAGACAAAGCTTCTACAATCAATATCAAGAATAATGAATCACAAGTCGCAGATACACACAATCTCACAAATATGTAGACAGCAGTAAGACTGATAAAGTCCCAGGAATTAATTATCGAGACCCTACAAATAAATCACCGTGATCAAAAAAATTCACCTACTGAGGATCATGTTTGACCTCAGTGTCTTGCTAATATATGTTGGGATGTGTAGGGTTCTCTCACAACTCCAACGCTTTGAAAAAGGCTCGAATCGGTCTCCGAACCTACAGGCCTGACACGACAAATGGGTTGGGTCTATTGGCTGAAGCGCGTCGAGGATTGCGGATCTACTGCCAGGTCGGGTCTGAAAATGAGTCTGATTTGGACCTACCTCTGATCGTGGGTCGGGTTGGCTGTCTTATTAGTCAAAGCCGGGTCTGGAGTGAGGATCTGGATCCACATTTGGTCGGCCTTGCTTCACGCAGAATAGAGAAGACAAGGCAATGTCGAAGCTGACGGCATGGGTGGGTGGTGTCAAAGGTTGACGTTGCGGAGATTTAGGGGACGGCGAGGCCAGCACGAGAGCAGAGGGACTTAGCTAGGGCTGGGGCATCGATCGAAGAGAGGTTAGTAGATTCGGATCTCGTCGTGACGAGGAAGTTGAACATGGTGAGGGAGGATCTTGATCTTGTCAAAGGCTTGTCACAAATCAAGTCACAGATCAAGATCGGATGGCGAAGTTGTAGGGGATGAGAGAGGTGAACTCGAGATCTGATCTCGATGTTACAGTTGCCGGCGACACGAGGAGATGGCGGCTAGAGCTAGGTTGTTTCGTCGAGTTCGGAAAACGGAGGAGGTCGAGAGGAAGTCGAGGGCAGAAGGCACGGTTGAAGGCGAGGGCGGGGGCAACGGGTTCGGCTTTTGAGGAGAGAGATGGGAGATGATAAGGATGTTGAACAATATGGATTGATAATTTCTGGAGATTTTTCAAGGATTTTTGAACATAAAGTTTTTTAATCTAAGAATTCAAAATTTTGGGAGAAAATGAGAGGAAGATCTAGATCTAGGGGCGCCGGCTTGTAGGGAGGAGATGATGAAAGGTGGTGGGTGGTGGTAGGGCTAGTTAGAAATTCACCCTCCTAAACTAGAGTTCCTTAGGGTTTCCCGCACTTTTAAGAAATTTTTAAAGAGAAAAAATCACTCACAATTGTTAATCAAAATAATTTTGCATTCCTTTATTAAGTAGATAAAGAGCCTTTAAATAGACTTTACATAAGAGAAAGTTCCACAACCAATATGGAACTAAAAAAAAAAATACTAAAGAAGAGAAATAAAAATCAACTCAAATAAAATAAAAGGACTATATCAATTAATCGAACCACATGGAAACAATGCTTCTCCTCCTACGTTGATATAAGCGTCAGGGGCGTGACTGGATGCCCGCATCAAATCCTCTATCTCCATTGAAACAGGTCCTTGGATGGTTTCTGTAATCTACTTTCTTTTGTAATCTGATTAGGGCTAATTGAACTGATCCCTCCTGAATTGATATCATACATTTAAGAAATATTTATGATAAGCGTAGATACATGTCCTAATGCACCAATTCACAACAAGAAATTGTCATCAATTCCACGAAACAGTGGCGAGAAATGACGAAACTATGGAGAGATCTAAAGGAGATGGTCAGTAACATATAAAAGTTCAAAAAATATAGCAACTATAGAACAGAGAAACTTTGAAACATGGCGGACAAACTAATACCTGGTGATATCCATCTCTTCTTCTAAATCTGAAGCTGTTGCAGAAAATCCCTCAATACCACCATTGTAACTCACAACAGGCTCTCCTTCCATGGTGACAATATAAACATCTCCACTTCCAAAACTAGAAGTCGAAGAAATATGAAAAGTATGTACCATGATGCCTCTTTCTTCATTTTCGCCATCATAAAGACAACTGAAGTAATATTCTGATGACAGTAACTGTGCCTGCAAATTATATATTAAACAGAGTCACCAGTAAATAAGCAAATAAAATAGCATTAAGCATTGACCACAAACTAATTGGAGAGAGACTTCCATTCAAATGTAAAAGTTTCAAGGTTGTTTCAGAGTTTCAATAGAAGAAAATGTGTAGACAAAGTTTCAAGAAGGATATTTTTCATGTGAAGGAATAAAATTAGTCTAGCAGCAGGAAAAAGAAGAATATAAGAATAAGTTGATTTTATTTTCATTTGACAAATATAAATGATCAACTTCAGCAAATTTTATAATTTAGTAGTTGTCAATAGAGATAACTAGGTATGCTTCCACCATGAAAGACAGAATTAGCAGAGGAACATAAAATAAGCTACATTTTTCAGCAACTTCATCCAACTGTATTGAAATTTTTGCATAGACAACTAAATACACTTCCACCATGAAAGCAGCTAATTAGCAAAGGAACATTAGGTAGGCTACATATAGAGGTTATTTCTGGTCCTAAGAACTTGTGCAAGTGCTTGAGGCTTAAATAAGACTTAAATATTCACCAGCAAATTTGATGATATTGTGAAAAATTCCCGGCAGTAAATTACATTGATTTGAGTAGATCACATGAAACAGCAAACAAAGAACTTCATGAGATCAAACAATAGAATGAGTGGAAGAAATTACTTCTTGGAAGTTGCATCCATATACCAGGCAGAAAAACAAAAAAGGCCATTGAAGCTGCCTTAGGTCAAGTTGATAAACCATCTGAAGCAGCAAAAAAGGATTATGGGAACCTCCACCTGTGTGTGTATGCGTGAACCATAACATCTAATGGTGGCAAAATTTGCCACTCCACTACCAAGATTATCAAGATAACAACTTATTAATTTAAAAAAATATTTAACTCAGAGGAGCTGATAGCATTTGTCCGATAAAGGGTTATACGATTAGAAAGTAGAAATTGTGCAGAAAACATTAAAACAAACTTAAACCATTGACACGTCATATTATAACCAAACTTGTCGCATAGAAAGATGGCAAAATGGAATTAATAAAATGAATTACCTAACCGCTTAGGTTAACTCTTAACTCCTCTGTTAGTTAAGCAGGAAGATGGAAAGCCAAGATATTTTTCTGTTTTGATCTACTCATTAACAGTGCATATACCCACGGCCCAATCAGGTTGGCCCGAAATATTCGAGCTGGAGCCCCGCCCAAATGACCCAAACACCCAATTGGGCATGCCCATTTGATCCAAAATAATTTCGGGTCAAATATGAGGGCAGCCTAAAACCCAATTTTATTTAGGGCAAAATCTCTCTTCTTTCCCAAATCGACGACATTCTCTCTTGCTCTCGTCTTCCCCAATACGATGCTATGCCCTAGCTGACGCCAACTCCGATGCCGATCATCCCTCTGACACCGGTGATCAAGCCTCCGACAACTACGAACGACTCCGGCGAATGGATAGCCATTGGAGTCTAAAGCAAGCTCTCTCCTTTTTGGTTCAAAGTTAATTTTGTAGATTGTGGAGATCTGGGTTAAGCATGGATCATTAGTAATCTAAACATATACCCCTTTAGTGGAAGTGAGAGCATCTCTAGTTAAATTTTCTTTATTTCCCCCATCCATTCCTCTCTTTATCCCTTTGTATCTTTTTTATTCTCTTCAATTATGTTTGATTTTGAAAGAGCCATCGGCTTTTTTTATTCTAAGAATTATAAAAGTGAAGGAATTTGTCGTGGATTTTCTTGTAGGAAGTGCCATTGTCCTCCAAAGGAAGCTTTTCCTTTATATAATGTGAAGTTTAGGATTTCTTAGATCGTTGATGCTTGTATCCATTACTAAATGTATTTAAGTGCCAAAACACTTTGTGAGATTCAAGTGACTTCACTCATAATCTGGTCTCAAGTGATGATATGAAGCTTTCCCTTCAATGTAGATGAAGAGCTTTTCTTCTATTTATGTAGGTTTATTCTTATCAGCATGATGCTATTATTTGTCCACTATGTTTGTATATTAAAAGAGTTTAAAGATTTATTTATTCTGAGAAGTGTAAAGTGAATGAATTTGATGTGTGTAAAAGTGAATCAAATTTACATATGTTTTTTCCTATAACAGTGAATGGGCTTGCCTGAAAGCCCATGGGCTTGCCCGAAATCCGGTGGGCTGAACTGAAATGGGCATATTTAGGCGAGCCAATGCGTGCCCACTTCAGGTTCAAACAGGGACAAAGCCCGTCCATTTTAGTTTGCGTAAACTTTGCACCCAGCCGGGCCGGGCCAGTCTCATCCCCAACAGTGCAAATATAGTCTACTATATTTGTTACATTTTCCAATTATAATAAAATCAAGAGGGGCCAGAAGTAACTTTATCAAAGAAAACACCAATCATAGCAACCAACCAACAACAATAATTGAATGTGTATGTTCAGACATCAATTGAAATTTTTATATTGTTGGAAGCATCTAAAGGAAAACTCCGCAGGAAAAGATAGATTCTCCAATAGAAAATTGAAAGAATAGATGTAATTTTGATATGTTAAAGCTCAAATAATAATATAAATAACTAATGCTGGAGAATCCCAACAGTGCAGAGATAACTCAATTGAAAGGAGCTCAAAAAAATATAGAAAAATCACCATTAAAGTGAGGATACAATGGGGGAAAAGATATGGAAAAAGAACAAGAATCCATTTTTTTATGACAATAGAAATTATGTAACTGGTTTCCATCAAAAGAATCACTATAAACCACTTTAGCTCCCACTGACTTTCAGACATGGAAAACTTTTTTTTCTTTTTAACTTCTTCTCTCTTTCTTGCCAGTGAACCCGTACAGCGTTGTATTCACGATATACTAATTAATTTTACTATCCATCTTCAGTGAGGAGACATGATACCGTTGTCAGAAATCACGTGCATTTGGTTGCTCCAACTTTTCCTTTACTAATTAAAATTTTCTGAATTTTACCCACTGGAAGCATCCAAAGCAAGGCCTATTAATAATAGAAAATTTCAAGCCGATCAATGCAAATTACTTAGATGTCCAAAAAAAAAATTCAAAGGCACCTGAGAACTAAATTTGCCCCGAGTCTGGATATATTTTCTTTTTACTAAAAAAAGATCCACAAGTTATATCAACAAACAAAGTCATTTAGCAACTGAATCCAGTGCAAACGTTCCCAAAATTACATCTTTTTTACTGATTTTCAACATATAGGTTGCCCGAGAGAGAGATCTCTGATCCTCTAACCTTTCCCGCCAAAATAAGCCGGGCACTACAATTATTTCCACAAGCATTGAAAGAGATTGGAGTGTAGAGCACTAATATGAACTAGAACTATCCAAAAATAGAAGAAATCGTCCAAAAAGAGACAAGTAAACTAGGGTTTACTCACCTAGCTCACCAAAACAACCAACAATCAGCACTAAAAAACACACTGCATCGACGCTTCCACAGAGATCTAAGAACCTCAGAAAGGCGTCCAAAAGCTAGTGTTCCTTCAGCGGGAGCCGCATCAAAGAAAGGAATCATCCGATTACGCCATTAAAGTGATCTGAAGTCCCAGTGAAAGAGTAGAAGAGAGAGGACGAGAAGGGCTAGGGTTAGGGTGAGGGTTTTGGGGAGAATGCCGAGAATCACATTAATTAATGGCAGCAGGAGGGAGAGGTCGGGCTCGGGGGTGAAATTGGAGCAAGGAATCTCGGGAGCTGGTATTTACGGTTCTGCCACTGAGAGAGAGCTCAAGGAGAGAGAGAGAAAGAGGGGGTTCGGCATTTCGAACTAGGAGGAGGAGAGAACGGGTATTAATGCGGATTGGTAAAGTTACTCGCGGCGAAGCGTAAGGATGAATGTGAGGGTCACGGGCGCGCTTACGATCCCGCGGGTGAGGATGGGGAGAGGGAGAGTTGTGGTGTTCTGAGGGATTATATTACCGCAACATGAACTGGGCTCAGGGGCCGCGGGTCAGCGTCGGGAGAGACAAAAGTTCCGCTGTTCATGGCGTTATTTTGTGGGGATTGCAAAATTACGGGCATGGCCTTATTACTTTTTTTTTTTTTTTTTTTTTTCTCGGTTAGGGTTAGGAATTGAGCCCCGGCCCGGTTCCGACTTGATGCGGCCCGATTAAAGCCATAGGTGAAATAGTTTTTTATATAACTTTATAAATGAATTACCATACAAAAATATATAACTTATAAATGAATAAAATACTCTTAGTTTTCATGATAATTATAATTAGTATTCGCTATGCATCCGCTCTATTTACACTATATGTTTGTTAAGGGTGGAAGTGAGGAAGTGAAGAAGGAGGAAGTGGTAATAGTTCCCTTTAGAACTTAAGAATTGGTTAGTAAGTTTTCCGGTGTTTGGATGTTGTTGGGAAGTGTAGTTTGAAAAATGTTATGTCTTTTCCGGTGTTTGGAGGGTAATGTGGAAGTGGAAATAGATGAGTTGACCATGAAGTTGACCGCAAAATAATATTAAGATAAAAATTAATTAAGAAAAAATAAAAATTAGACTGTAATTAGAATGCAAGTAAGATTTACATGAGCAAAAAATTAACTGTTTTGTGCTACAACTTATTACAAATTAGATTTACATGACCACAAAATTAACTGTAGCACTCTAAAAGTGAGGAAATGGTTATGTAAAAAGAAAAGAGAAAAGGAAAAGAACTTTTTCCATTTTCCTTTTTCGGTGTTTGGATGAATAACAGAAATGAGAAAAGACACTTCCTACTTCCTCACTTCCCCCCAATTCCTTGAATCCAAACAGCCCCTATCTACCGTGCGTTGGAGCTCATGGTATAAACTTCGCTGATAGAGGGCAGATACTACTGAATATAATTATCATGAAAATTAATATTATTTTTTCATTTATAAGTTATAAAAAATTATTCTATTTACATAATCCATGTGGTTAATGATATAAATTGTATTATGAATGATCCATATCAAAACATCTTTATACCATAAATGTAAAGTAACCATATCACCATTTTTTAAGCAAAAATGTGGTTACCCTCACTAAAACAAAATATTTAAGCAATTTTAAAAGAAAGTGAGTAATCTTATATATAATTTTATATGATATTGAAGATAATCATGACAGTGATAAGTTAAAAACCCTCTTGTATAAACAAAAATAAAAAAAAAAATACAATCACATGCTACTTCCAAACACGATGTTAATTATTGTCGGCATTATTCCTATTCTCCTTGTACCTACCCAATGCATATGAATCACACTGGAATCGTGGTAATTGCATCCGAGAATTCGCGCTTCGTATCATGTATATTTATTTATTTATTTAGTCACATTTACAAAGAGAGATTATCACGCATTAGACGACAACGAATGACACTGTGTTTTAACTCATTGGGCAGTTCTAATCATCCCCCTTCTTTTGCTGTCTAGTGTCTACGCATACTTTTTAATTTCAAATTATCATAATTCATTTTATATATTCTTAAAAAAAAATTAAAAAATTCTATCTTATTATCAGTTAAATTTAAAATTACTTGATGAATCCATCAAAACAAAACCTTCGGCCTTTCCTGATTTATATCTCCTTCTTCTTAGCATACCCCATTAGACCGTTTCTATTTTACTGTATCGTCATTAGCGAAGCCTCCTCTATCTCCCTCTCTTCGAGACAAATCTCCCATCCTCCGTCTCATTCTCTTTGAAGCAAACCCAATCCTTCTCTCTGAACGTAAATTAAAATTTTGATTCTGGTTTGCTGAATCAGAATCGTGGACGAACCTATTTGCACTTTAAAAAAAAAAAGAAAGAAATACCTCGATCGAAGGTAGGTACAGGGACAATGTGGTTTTTCAATGGCATAGAGAGATTCTCTGAAGCATCTGATCCTCTGTCTTCAGCCTCCATTAAGTTTCAAGGTTTAGAGAGAATCTTAACAGTAGTGAAAATACCAAAAACTCTTGAAAAAAAATTTGAGGGTAAAATAAAAGGGTATTGTAGGTTTTTTTCATTTATGAATAAAATTATAATTTACAAAATATTTTAGAGGTGAGTGTTGACACTAAAGAACTCTGGCCTGAGTTCCTCTAAAATATACCATGTGACTATTTAATTTTTAGTCAATTTTATATATTTTCTTAACTATATTTAACGATAACTAAAATGGAACCAGATTACCAGAAAGTCAAAAGTATTTCCAGTTTTTCCGGTTCAGATTTGTTTTTTTTTTTTTTGGGGTTCAATATCCAAATACTGTTCACCCAAAAGATTATTAGGATCCCATTTCAAACCAAAAGAACAACAATACAGTATACGGGTGACAACACAAGTCTTGCCAGAAGAAGTGCGGGTGCACAGTTGGCCAGCACCAACCCAACGGAAACTGTTTTGCAATCAAAGCCACCCAAATAATCAGATACTATCTCAAGGAAATTTAAACAATTTGTTCTCTAGTCTTCTCTTGGATTTTTGTGTGGGTGGGTGGGTCGGTTTGGATTTTGGACTCGGTCCCGCGGTCCCCAACGGGTCGCTCTCCATGGGCATGTGAGGGGTGGGGCCCGCGGGTGCCCTACCCACCTCGCATGTGCGTTGTCCCCGCGCCCCACCCTAAACACCCCAGACACTCTCCCGTCCCTTTCAAGACACCTGTTCTGCTTTCTGTTCTCAGCACCGGAAGCATGAGAAGGAATCTAGAATCTGGGTGGGGGAAATTTACGAGGATATGGGGCCGGGTTACTGATGGGACCGGGCCGAATTTAGCCTGTCCCACACAAGCCCGACCCCAAAATCTTGCCGCTATTCTGATTTCATGCTAATTAGAAAGGTGAATTTATTTTAGCTCCTTGTGTTGTACTTATATCACGTGTGCCACTGATTTTTCAAATAATGGGATTGTTTGTTTCGCGGAAAAAAAAACCGTGAAAGACTAACAGCTCAATTACAGTTATAATATTTGTTTGAATTGTAATTCATAAAATACTTACCAATCTAATTATTACTCACTTTAATCCACTTACAGTTAATTTTGTGATCATACAAATTTGCATTTTTTTAATATTAATACTATTTTTTTAAAATTCAGTATTTTTAGTATTTATTTGTAATATTTAAATTTTTTAAATTATCGAATAGTTAATTTTGTGGTCAATTTTTTCACTTACGACTTACACAACCAAGTGCCAGTGCCGTAAAACATAATACACTTTTCACTTATAATATTATATTACCAATCAAATACCGTAAAACTTACATACATGTACCTCATTTACAACTGTAAAAAAGTTTATCAGATACGACTTACAAATTACGGTCAATTACGACAACCAATATTGTTGGCCACATTACTTCTTTTGAATAGTTGTTGAAAACTTGTGAGGCAATGTAGGGGGGACAAATCAAATTAATTTACATTAAATTTATCCCGAATTTGTACTCGGTGTCGCACATGAATACACAATACATCACACATATAAAAGAAAAAAAGAAGTATACTTTCAATCTTGTACAATAGAAGAAAGTGTCGTCTTTCTTTACTGAACTAGATTGGCTAGTATTTGATGGTCATGGTTTCATTAGTAATTAAGATTTCAAATCTGACTTACAACCAAGAGAATGGAAGTGAACTCTGACTCTTACTTCCACCCTAGGACTGCAAATAGCGTCCGAAAACCTGATGCTCTGTCTAATTTTAGTCAAATATTCAAATTATTTGAATTTGAATTTGAATTTCTAGACTAGAACCAAAATCGGTTGGATTCAAACAGGTTCACGTAGAAATAATTTGAAGAAAAAAGAAAATTTGAATCTCATTTTGTTGCTTGAGTTCAGATCAGACTTGAATCTCTTGTGCACGTTGAATTCAGGCTCAATTAATACATTCCCTTAATTCTTTATATCCAGATTTTACACATTTATCGCTCAACTTTCACCGCGACAAACCGCGAGCACAGTGCAATGCATGGAGGCCCGTGCACAATGCGCCACGTACATGTAGAGCAGCGTTTGAGTCGAAGAAGAAAGTCGAATTATGTCGCATGAATTCGTCTTTTGAGTCCCATAATTCCATTTTCTTTATAAATTTACATTTACCGAGCAGTCAATTCAATCTGGGGCATCTCAAGGAAGAAACGGTAAATACTAGATTCTTTCACGACGATCCCTTTTCAAGTACATATGTGTCTTGAGTTCTCTGTAGCTCAAAGTTAGTCATTGATCAATTGCTTGTCTCGTCTCAGGCTTGTGGGGGTGAGAGAATAATGAGTGAATTGCTTGGAATGAATAGAAATATAGATATTGTTGTCCCCACGATACCACTGTTCCACGTGGGATCATGGCGGACCTAGCAGTGGGCTGGGCCGGGCTACAGCCCGGCCCATTTTTTTTATATATTGGCTTAAACTTATTTTTATTTTTGTTCTTTTTCATATATTGTGTTAGATCCCCTTCTGTTTTGATTTTCTTTTAGCAAATTTATTTCTAATTCCACTCCTAATTTAGTGGAGAATACTATTTTATTTTTTTAATAAATTCAAATAATTCATAAGTATATGTTATTTAAGATTACAGCCCACCCTAAAATTTGTTTCTGGTTCCGCCTCTGCGTGGGATGCTCCTTCTTCCTCCCTGAACCCCATCAAATGGGTTGGATAACAGTCCTCGTCTGTATTTCTATAAAACAACCAATGTAGAAAATATTTAATACCCTTTATTTTGTTTCTCTTTTGTTAAGAATAGTATTAGTATTAGTATTATGTAATACTAATTGTATTGGAATTATAATTTCCTTACTATGCAATTGTATATCTATTTATGTTCTCGAACATTGCCCACGTCAATATATACGCAGTTTTTAGTTTCTGTTTCAGCTGATTTAACATGGTGTTATATCCTACCATCTGAAATTCTTTTTATTGATCGTAATCGATAAATTGTTAACGCCCCTGTACTGGGCTGCGCTTACGTATCATGTGCCTAGTGCCGAGTAACTCCTCCACTATACGTTTTATTAAATTTTCTCCTTCGCCGAATTTCTCTACCCGCTTGTCACCGTTACAATGTTTTCGACTTTAACTTCAATGAGTTTTGCTTCATGGGTAACACACGATTACTGACATCATAGCGTTAGCAATGGCCTTATTTCATGAAACCGGTCTTCATCCCCTTTTATTAAGCTTGAAGATCTCTCAAAATAGTGGCGGACATAGAAATTTTATTCAGGTGGTGAAAAGATAATATAAAAAAATAATTCACTAAAAAATATATTATATTAATATTTAAATATTTAAAATGCAAATCTAATGCAACTATTTATATTACTCCTCTTCTATTTTTCATAGTTTGGAAACGTAACATAATTTTTTTAATATTAACACTTTTAAATATATTTCTTTCAGTATATGTTGCTAAATAATCATTCATAAATTTCTGTGTGTTAGCGGCGGTTATTTTCAAAACCACTGTGACATTTTGTCTGACGGCAGACTAAAATAGTCGTGAAATTTTAACGTCGTCTGAATAGATGTCTGTTTTTTATCCGACGTCACGTATAGATGAGTACCACATCATAAATTAAATACCCTCGTGACTAAGTGTAATTGAAATGAGTTTAGACCCAATCCATCAGACTTGATCAATTCTTAAATGGGTCAACAACATAGGCTATAGAAACGAGTACAAATATCCAATTGACTTGATGATGACCAATAAATTAGACTTGAAATAAATAAAAAGTCTAACAAAAATAACTTCTCATCTTCTTTACCCTTTACTCTGGAGTGCGCCCCCCCCCCCCCCCCACCCCCCCCCCCCCCCCCCCCCCCCCCCCCCCCCCCCCCCCCCCCCCCCCCCCCCCCCCCAAACACCAACACGCACAGTTCGTGTTAAATTAGTTTCTTAGAATTTACTAATGAGGGCCTTAAGCAATCTAATATCCATGCGATTCCTCTTCTTTTGCTTTCACTAATGAAAGGACTATCTAGTAATTGTGAAACAAAGAAATCTTGAACATTATGGTTAGCCTGCTCTTTTAAATACCCACCTCACTCTCTCTCCCCTCTTCAAACCAACCAAAATTCAAAGAAATTAAGCTCAAAACCAATCTTATCCAAAGTTTTTCTCGAGAAACCCCTCAAACAAGATCAAATTATGGAAGCAACTAGTGCTACACTAGCAGCTCCCATGGCAAAGAAAGTGAAGCAAATGTTGAGGGCAGTCTGCTGCATGATCTAAAAGGGCATCATCTCTAAGAGAGAGCTCGAGCTCCTGTTCGATCTCCGTATCCTCCTCAAACGCACAAAAATCATCGGCAAAAGCCATAGCCAACATCGCAACATTCAACATTAACGATCACAACAGCGACGCCGCATTCTCTTGCAGTTTCATGGACCCAAACAACATCCTTATACAATCCACGCGAAGTTGAGTTCAGCTACCGCAGCACGCCGTCTTATCCTGCGTTTCATGCCAACAAGCGAGAGAATCGCAAGAATGAAGCAGCAGCAGCAGCAGCTGTAATTGCTCGAGCATTTGAGATGCTGAGTAATATTGAGAATTGTTGAGATGTTGAATCATTTTGGGGGGGCCGGGGGCGGGCGATGACCACCCTGCGGCCCGTCTCAAAGTCTTTCTCATGTTTAGTCTGAGGATCTCTCAAAATCTTTCTATCTTCTTCTCTGATTGATATTATTTTTTATCGACGGATTTCGTACTATGTTCGTATTCGTCAAACTACAAGTGAAAGAGGCTTGGAATTTTTTTTAGACCGTCCCGCTTCTTTTTAAGTGACCTACATATTCAACGTCCAACTTAAAGGAGAGAGACTTGATTTTTTTATTTTGGAGCTGCTCATGACTATTCTAAAGACACTTACTGGTTCAATGTTTGTGTCACTTGTAGCGAAAGAGGCATCATGATTTTTTGAGTCTGCTATAATTATTCTAAAGAGACTTACATGCTCAAAGTCCATCTCGTGATCCGTGAAAGAGACTCAAGTCATGCTTTAAAATGTCCGTTATTGATTGGAATCCATCTATACTTCTTCTCATCATCCACACATGTCCAAACTCTTGATGTTTCGTCTATTATGTGTTTGTGCTCAAAATTTTATAAGTTCTATGCATCGATATTCGAAGAGCGTCATACATGATCTACATCAAGTTTCATATTTTTTAGCCAAAAAAATCATTTTTTATTTTATTTTTGTTTATTCAAACTCACGACTTTTCCTTCATCGTGAGTTTGTGATGGAGTGCTAAGAATAATATTAGGATTGATATTATGTAACTAATTGTATTAAGACTAGTGTCTCTTTATTATGCAATTATGTGCTTGTATGTCCTCAGACATTGCCCTCATCAATATACGTACAATTATCAGATTCTTCTTCAATTGATTTAATCAAACATAATGGATATAAGATTGGGTGTGTTCAAAGTGTGTCTACCTTTTTCCTCAAGAAAAGAACAACACAAGTATCTTTTTGCTCATTTTTATATAAGATCGTTGTAGTGGATAATTCATAAGGGAATCAATTCACGCACAAAGATAGCGTAGTGGATGCAATAAAATCACATAAAAAAATCAAGTACAAAAATAGTGAATTACGTGAAAAGGTCGAAGAGGCAAAAATTCATGGAGAGCAAGAGAGAAGTTTCACTGTGTCAATAGTGATTACAACAGGGTTCTCTGAATTCAGGTGAACACGATGTCGCTTTTTAATTGGAAGGGATCCTCTATTTATACAAATTATGTCAAATAGATAGAATTAGAGAGTACTGCTTAATTTGAATACCTAAATCCCCTATTTGGCTCAATATTGAGCCGAACACCTTAGTTTGAATTAGTGTAGGGTAGAGTTCATCTCTATCTGGTGATACGGGCTCGACTGTAGATAAAGATGAACTGTCCTCAGGGGGTTGCTACCTTATTTGAATTAAAGTTGGGCTAAAGATAGAGGTGTCTGTAATCGGATCTGACTCTTATGCTAATCTCCCGATCCGTTCGTAATCCAAACAAGATGATGATTTCAGATTAACCGTTCCAGAAGTAACCACGCATCGCGTATCTACGCGAGAATGGATTGACACACATGGTGATCTCGGGCGAGTTAGAAAGTGACCACTGCAACTGTATTCAAGTCGATAGAAATGGATACTCTTTTCTCATCTATAAAACGTGGCGCTCAAAATGGAATAATGTAAAACTAGCATTCAAAACAATTGAACAACTTAGATTTAGCGTGCGTATGGTTTTATGAAATTTATGAAATGAATTGATTTAGTTTTTTCCGGTGAGTTTTGAACCATATTCATACTTTTTTTCCTTCTCTTTATTATTTTTTGCTTTTTATTCTTTTAGAAACTTGGATTTTGAATGGATTACAAAAGGTTCTCATATTCTCAATTTCAGGTGGTTCAGGTCCGGATCCTACTCGTAAGCATAGGGGATGTTTGTTTCGCATAAAGGTCGTAATTCATAAATGACTTGCAACCCATTATAACTATGACGTTTGTTTGGACCGTAACTCGTAAAAGACTTATGCAACTCAATTACCACTCACTTGCAACATACTTACATTTAATTACGTTTTCATACAAATTTGTATTATTTTTTATATTAATAATTTTTTTAATATTTAGTATTTTAAGTATTTATTTGTAATATTTAATTTTTAAATCATTAGATAATTAATTTTTTGATCAACTTTTTCACTTATAACTTACACATTACGACAACCAAATATCATAAAACACAATACATTTTTCCACTTACAATTTTGTATTATCAACCAAACACCGTAAAACTTACACGCATGTAACTTATTACAACTGTAAAAAAGTTAACGAATTACGACTTACGAATTACGGCTAACTATGACAACCAAACAGATCTAGGCCTAGCATAATAATGATTTGAGTTATTTAATGTCACGAGTTCAAAATAGCCTACAACCTTTGCTAGAGGGGTGGGATTACCTCTACGAAGTTATCCAATTATTCAATTCTTATCAAATACTAATTGACAAAAAGGCGTATTTATGAAACAGTAAAGAAAACAAGAGGACACGTAGGAAATTGGTCACACTGCAAAGTGAAACACAATTCTCCAAGGGACTCCAATCAGCATCATCACAGGGATTTTGGCGAGTGATCCCTTAATCTCATCAATGCATTGCTTAATCTTTATAGGATTAATCTCGATAGGAAGGTTGTTCCCAATTTGTGAGGCAAAAGGAGTTTCTTCGAAGATGGAAAATATGATTTGAGATTGCTAAAATCGAGTCGAGTTCATCAAGTTATGTTTAAAATTGCAGAGTTTGAAATGATATTGCATGATATATTGTCGAAATCAGCTCAAAGTGGTTGGAGTTGTTCAAAAATTGCAGAGTTTGGGGCTGTTTGTTTAGACGTAAAGCCGTAAAAGACCGTAATTCGTAAATGGCTTATAACTCAATTACAACTACAACGTTTCGATCGTAATTCGTAAAAGACTTACACAACTCAACTACCACTCACTTGCAACTCAATTACCGCTCACTTACAGTCCACTTATAGTTAATTTTTTGGTCATTAATTTGCATTATTTTTTATGTTAATATTATTTTTTTAATATTTAACATTTTTAGTATTTATATGTAATATTAAAAAAATTTAAATTACCAAATAATTAATTTTGTAGTCAACCTTTTCACTTACAACTTTCACATTACGACAACCAAACACCGTAAATTACAATACACTTTTCTATTTACAACTTTATATTACCAACTAAACACCGTAAAATTTACATAGTAACTCATTTACAACTGTAAAATAATTTACCAATTATGACTTATAAATTAGGGCCAACAATCAAACATACCTTGGTCCAAAATTGTCAGAGTCAATTCATGGTCACAGAGTTTGTTGGAGATTGTAGAATTTCATTCAGGTTCACAGGAATCAACTCAATGTCATCTGATTTCGCCGTAATTTGCAAAATTAGATTAAGCTTGTCAAAATCAATTTGATAACATCACAGCCTGTCGGAATTATAGAATGTGATTGAAAAATTGCTTGTTTATTGTAATTTTCTTTCTATTTTTTTTAGTAACCAAACATAAAAAAAGAACATTATTTTTCTTTTATTTATTTATTTATCAGAAGCGGTGAGATTTTCTCTGATGGCTCCTTTACGAACTTTTTCCATCTCGCCTGTCCGTCTTCATTTTGCAAGAGCGCGCGCGGGGGAGGCGGAGAGAGAGAGCAATGCCTTCACCGCGGCCGCTGTTGCCCACCGTCCTCCTTGGCCGCATCAAGCTCCTGTCTCACCTCCTCCCTTCTTCTCCCTTCTTTCTTATTTTCTTCCTCCTCCTCATATGGTAAAGCCGATCAGACGCCTAACCCCCCTCGCTCCTTCCTTGCCTCCAAATTCCTCCTCCTCTTCTTCTTACCCTATATCACCCTCTCTCTCTCCTCCCTCCCTCCAAATTCATCCCTCTTTCTCTCTCGTCACTTTCAAACGGTTTTCACAGCCGATAGCCATAGCAGGGCTAAGGGCCTGTTTGGTTGGTTGCAAAACTTTGCAAAATGCAAAAAGTTTTGCAACTTTACCATTTACACTTGTTTGTTTCCATTTGCAAAATGCAAAAACTTTTTCCACTTTACAGTTGCTACAGTTAAATTTGTGGTCATTTAATTCTCACTTTTACACTCATATTTTCTCACTTGCAGTTGCTACAGTTAAATTTGTGGTCATTTAATTCTCACTTTTACACTCATATTTTCTCACTTGCAGTTGCTACAGTTAATTTTGCGGTCATGTAACTCTCACTTGTAGTACACCAATTCAAAACAGTTACTTGATAATCAATATATAATTTAATATTTTTAAATTTAATATTTTAAATAGTGTTCAATTTCTTATTTAAGTATTTAATTATTTTATATTTTTAATCTTTAATTTTTTATTGTTTTTAATATTGTTTTAATATTTAATATTTTACTATTATAATTTACTATTTTTATTTAATATTTTATTTAATATTTCATTATTTTATTAATACTTATTCCATTTTTTATTATTTTATTTAGAGTAAATATTTTATTAATATAACAATATTATACTATAATATAAAATTACTATATATTTAGTTATTTAATTTTTAATATAAAAATTACTTTATTAATATCATAATAATTTTTATTATTATATTAATATTTTATTATGTTAATATTGTAATAAAGTATTTAATTATTTTATATTTTTAATCTTTAATTTTTTATTGTTTTTAATATTGTTTTAATATTTAATATTTTACTATTTTAATTTACTATTTTTATTTAATATTTTATTTAATATTTTATTATTTTATTAATACTTATTCCATTTTTTATTATTTTATTTAGAGTAAAATTTTATTAATATAACAATATTATACTATAATATAAAATTACTATATATTTAGTTATTTAATTTTTAATATAAAAAATTACTTTATTAATATCATAATAATTTTTATTATTATATTAATATTTTATTATGTTAATATTGTAATAATAATTCAGTATAATAATACTTTAATGCTAATTTATTATTAAATTATAATTATATTTTACTTTGTTATTTTTATATTTCTATAATATTACAATAATATTATAATAAAATTTATACTATAATAATTTTCAAGTATTTTTAATATTATTACTATATTTTTACTATATTTTATTTCTTTTAACATTTTAATATTTATATTTTATTAGTATTCTTAAAATTTTATTAATGTTCTTTAGATTTTCTTAAGATTTTATATCATTTATTTAATTAATATTTATTAATATTATTATTATAAATAAAATATTAAGATTATTAATTTTTTATCTCAAATTTATTAATACAATTTAATTTGCAATATTAGATTTAATTTAATAATATTTATATTATTTAAATCACTGCTACAGTTAATTTTGTGGTCAACTTTTCCACTTTCACTTTTACATTACCAACCAAACACCGTAAAACACAAAATACTTTACCATTTACACTTTCACTTTACCAACCAAACACCGTAAAACACAATATACTTTTCCATTTACACATCACTTTATCAACCAAACACCGTAAAACACAATATATTTTTACTGCTACAGTTCACTTTTTCCATTCTCATTTTACAACTTACGACTTGCGACGTTTTGCAACGAACCAAACAGGCCCTAAGTAGCCCATTTAGGGCATTGGGCCGGTTCGGATCTAATTCAAAGACTACGGATTGCCCCGACCCGGATGCGTTTCTAAACTCTTCGCTGCGTAAAGTAGCCAATGGTGGCAAAAATTTCCTCTTTCGAGCGCAGAAGAAATGAGCGATCGTGAAGAATCTCCCGATTGGTTGCGAGAATTCCAGGTCTTTCTCAATCCCCAGTTTTATTCCCTTCTTCTTAATTTTTCAATTTCTAAGCATTCTTAACATCGATAGTTTACAATTATCAAGTCTTGAATTTCTACAGCTAAACTGAAGGAAAGTGATCGGAATAACCCATTTGACCACAAATTTCTCAGATTTTAACTAAATTTGCTGAAAAGTTACACCATTTTGTGATAATACTACGCTGCAGCATTGCAGATTTAACTTTAGGTTCATTATTTTCAGGTCCTGGGATCTTTTTTGTGCTCAAATTTATGTCATGCATTAAAACCCTAATTTGGGTCATTGGCACTGGTTACTTTAATAAAAGCAAAATCCATTTTATTTGATAGTTTGGTGATCATACAATTTTTTGATGTGCTATTTTTAGGGTGTTCGATGTTTTGGTGATTATATAAGTTATGCTATAATGCCAGCTTGTTTCATGTGTGATTTGTTCTGTTTCTGTCTAAATCTACCATGTGAAATATCGTTCTAGTGAAATTTAGTTATGCCAACCGTACAAGTTGCACGCACAATCATCAGGCACCAAATATTTTGGAATTGAAAATTATTCTTAATACTTACTGTATTTATTTGGAAGACCTAGAGGCATGTATGATGATCTTAGCACCCCAAAGATTGGAAGGAATATCAACTAGAGGCTAATTGTAAGATTTTCACTCTACGAACAGGCGCCGACTCGGAATTGTGTGACGCTATCTTCAGATTCTGATTCTTCACCAGAAACTAGCCCAAGAGCATCTGATGACTCTGATCACGTCCATGATGAAGAAGCAGAAACACTTCAGGATAAAAAGGATGCTATTCTAATTGAGAGTGGAGAAGACAGTCCAGTCACTAAGCCTAAAAAAACGAAGTCTCTGAAAGCTCAAAAGGATCCAGTCACTAAGCACAAAAAAACAAAGTCTCCGAAAGCTCAAAAGGACCATGGTGTAGGAGAAGGTAAATGAACAAGCGGGAGAATGCATCTATAGGCCTTTTTGTCTGATCTTTTACATTACCATTTCTATCTATTATTCAACTTCTATTTCTTTCATATGGCCTTTCATAGATACCTTGGATGCACATGATGAGGAACCTGCTGAGGAAGATTTGAGAGACAAACCGTCTGAACCTCCCGTAAGATAAAAGTGGCTACTGTTTCATGACTTAACTTTCTCATATAGTCACCTCTTTAGGTCTGTCCAAGAGATATAGATCTGCGCAAATCAAATGTTAGTTCTCTTCCTTTCTTACTGCATAAAATAACAACAGATAGTCATCATGGTATTTCTTCACATATTGCAGCCTACGACTCAAGTGACCATATAACACTTTCCATGTTCTGATAAGAATTTCCGGATTTAACTGCCAGGATGATGATAGGAGCCGAAACCATTTGCTTCAACATTTGATAGCATTTGACACTACTCATCCATATTTTTCCTGTTCCTGCAACCCTCCCACCCCACCCCGCATCCAGCCGGTTGCTCAGTTGCCCACCAACCCATACCCCACTCACACATCATTTGTATGGAAAATAAATTGTCTTTTGATTTCTTTCATGTCCTCGTGCTTTTTAGGTTTCTTCAAGATTGCCTCTAGTGTTTCCCGACAAAATTCAGCGTTCAAAGGTAAGTCCTTTGATTTATGTTTTATTTGTTTTTAACAGGAATTCATTATCAGCAGTTATATATTTATTGCAAATGCTTGTTTACAAATTGTGAGTGTAGTTAAGGTTGACATTGTTCTCCTAGCTACAAGTTGAAGTGTGGAATGGGAATTTTGAAAAGTTTATGTCCCTACCTCCATTCCATCTTACCCATTTGACTTTTGGATACCTAATTGGAACACTACTTATTTTAGAGAAAATAGATTGCAATAGATCTTGATCAATTTCATTAAAAAGGATTCGCGCATTTGCAGTTGATATAGGTTCTGTTTAATACAGCGATCTGCACAAGACTATATATGTCAGTTATGGTTTTTTATCTTAAAAAGTTACGCATCATCACTAAATGTTCTCACCAGAGTAGTGAGTGGGAAGAGTTTTATTGGATGTATTTTTTCCCATTCTGTGGTACCTTGTGCCCTAATTTTCTTAATGTCGTCACCTGTCTTTTTCATATCATGAGCTCATGTATGAACGACAACTGGATGTAAACATTCACCAAAGTTGAATAAGAAATGCATTATTTGTCCAGGTAGATTTACAAAAATGAGTTCCATCCGTCTTGAATGATCAAGTCAGATTATTGCTTTTGGTTGATGGTCCATGAGTTTCATGCTGTTCCTTATGCTATTATTCTCACTTCATTATTTTCAAAGGGGGAGAGGTGGTTTGATTATCGAGAGAGATGCGATTAATGTCGGTTGCCCAGTAGTTCGTGGTATGATGAAATGTGTAGGAAGGTTAACGAGACTAATTTGGAAATTTGATGATTGCTTATCTATTACTTGGAGGAGAAGAAAACAGTCTCTGGGCTAGGTAGATGTTCATGTCAAATGTCCATAAGGATCATGGTGCGGTTGTGGTTAGGAATGACACTCACCTCCGTCTCTGTGTGAGTTTCAGTTGGAACATGGAGTTCCAACTGACTCGGTGAGGACTGTGATTTAGCTTGTGTAAGTGAAACCAGGGAGGGCCAGAGTATCAATTGAAGGTGGACTGGTTGGCTGTAATGAATTGATCATCAATTAGGTAGTGAGTGAGCTAAAGGATTGAGGAATGGGAGGCTGGGATGTACGGAAGAGATACCTTCTATCTAATTATTATTTATTCCTGAATTCCTTGCCGCATTTGCAGGTTGAACCCTGACCACAAGGGAGCTGGAGAGTTACCATGTGGCTTTTGGTGTTTATTGCTCGGTTATGATTGGTTGAAAACTTCAGGAGTTTTAGACATTACTAAAGTACGAGAATAATGGTTTTTGCTTTGAGGAGATAGAAGATAATTGGTAATGTCTATGGGCTTGTTAAATCTCCCAGTGGTTCTCATCAGGCTCCGGAGGTTGCCATCAACCTTATCTTTTAATTCCATTTTTTCTTAGACATGGGGGTTATAACAAGGTGTAGGATCATAATTCAGCATTATGGAGTAGCCAGGGAGGGCTAAGGCTCCACATTGAGACAAGGTCATGGACTGAGGGGAACCAATTTATAACCAGGAACAAAGGATTGATGCTTGGTTTTTGTTGGAGAGGTCCTTGACATCACAAGTTCCTTAATTAACCATGACAAGTGGTTGTGTCTGGCCTCAAGCGTAGTGAAGAGTGATGACTGTGGTGTGCTTCAACTACATGTTTTGTTCCTATCCATTGAGAGAGGTGTTAGATATGTCAGTCACAAATATGTGCTACCTGTTTCAAATATTTTTTTTCAGAAGTGAACCAAAAAAGACGTGTACTTGGGAGAATCCGTGGCATCAGGGTAAATATAAGGTGTCAGTGACTCAGTAATCATGAGCAGTTGTCAACCTTATGGAATTATCCATGCTATATAGTATTCATCATCAAGGGTCAGAACTAAACAAATACAGTACTCCATTTTTTTACACAATTTAAATTATTCATTATAAATATTCAATTATGTGAGTGAAATGTGCCATTTTACATCAGGATGGTAGGTGCAATATATATAGCTGCACTAAGCCTCTAACATGACATATCTATTGTTATAATTTGTTTGTTAAATCTATTTGGTTTTCAAATAGATATGAACCAACGTGCACATAAGTTCATTGTGCATCAAATCTTGTGTCAGTTCCTTGTCCATTGAGTCTATTTCCTTAATAAATGTTTTGCATACAGGCACTTGTTGAATGTGATGGAGACTCCATAGACCTAAGTGGAGATGTTGGTGCAGTTGGTCGAATAGTAATTTCAAATGGTCCCGCTGAGAACCATGAGATGCTCTTAGACCTTAAAGGTAGTATTTGTAAGCATCATGCCGTTTGTTCCCTTTCCATTTCTTTCACATTATTTCCTTGTCACATTAATGATATGATTAGAAAAGCCTATTTGCATGAGTTTATCCTGTTTGTTAAATTTTTTTAACACTTTTTCTTTAGGTTTTTAGTAGAAAACCGTAGGCCTCGTTTGGCAACAAGTTTTCCAAACCTCAGTTTGGGAGAGTTTCAAGTCCAAAACGGGGTTAGTGAAACTGGGCCTTGTTTGGGAGTAAAAATAGTGTTACTCAAGCTGGGTTTTGAGGCCTCCAAACCTTGTAAAACTGAGGTTATTTAAACTCCACTTTGAGTAGATTTTTCATTTTAACTAAAACATAACCCCGGTTTCAGAAATTGGGGTTTTGTATGGTCACAAGCCCCAGTTTCATTTTAACTTAAACGCTCTACCCTGATTTCGAAAACTATGTACTCAAACGAGGCCTTATTTGGTAAGGAGTTTTCTAGGATTGCTGCAGTTGAACAAATTAAAATGATCTGAACACTTCTGATATCCATTGAACTTGAGTCTTATATCCAACGAATGCCAGCCTCCTGTGGAGCCTTGAATGGCATAATGGATTATCATTTACAAAGTCAACAGTAAAAAAGGATAAATAAACCTTTAACCTCAAACTTGTAAGATTTGCTTTATCAAACGACTGAGTCAAATTTCAGTTTTTGTGGTCAAGAGAATCACAAGACAATACCAGTCCCAATACCTAATCCATTTTGGGATGATATTTTTGGAGCCAACATATCTCATATATGGGCTTGTGATTTAATCAGAAAATGAATTCTGAAGAAAATAATCGTCGGGTTAGGTAACGAGTGTAAAATCAGCAAAAAGAAAACATGAGCAGTTCCATGAATTGATTATGTTGTCTATAAGATTTTGAATTGTCCATATTTCTTTGAATCTTTAAATTCAATAAAAGATTTAATCTCACTGAGTTCAATTCCAGAAATTAAATGACATGGATTAATTTACTACCTTGCATGTAGAATCATTAAAAAGTTATACGGCAGCTAAAGAATAACTAACAGCGTTGCTGTCAATGTAGGCTATATAGTACTGAAGAACTATAGTTGCTAGAGCTATCTACGTTAAATTCTTCAGTTATCAGCTCAGTCAATCATCATACACTACAAATTGATAATTGACACAATGAGACATAAAATATACCTCTAGTTTCACTGCTCTATTTTGCTTGATTGGTCAGCGCTGATAACTTGATGATGAATAAATGATTTCTTCACAGAAGGGAAAGATCTTAAAAAATTTAACCATGGGACCCCTCCCAAATCAACCTGATCAGCAGGAAATTGAATATCTTGTTCAAACATCCATCAATATGTTTTTAAAATATATGCATGATATGAAAAGTAAATTTGATGTGGGACGGAGGGGGATTTAGAGTTTGTGATGGGATTTTTCTAGAATTGGAGAAGAACAAGGAATTGAGAAAATGGATATGATCACGAATCGCAACCTGAATCTTGGCTTCACTACCTGATTCTATTTAATCCATGAAATTAGATCAAAACACACAAATTTCTTAGGAAAATAAATTTTAATTAATTCATCATCACCTTCAAATTCAATACATGGCTATATATATGTAGCCTACAATACGTGCACTGTACGTGCAATAATTGATAAAAATTAAATCTATCCAAATCTAATTCAAATAAATCCTAAATCTCAACCAAATCCACTCAAATCTAAATTCAAACAAAATCAACAAATCCTACTAAATCTGAACCGTTTGATTCCCCCATCAAAATTTTTTTTCTTTCTTTTCTCCTTTTAATTCATTGTAATTTTTCTCTTCTCAAACTACTGCTACATTATTTTTTAAATCCGCCGATAAATCTGATGCTCGGCTGGTTTGTTTTTTCATTATTGCTTATCAGATTATACGATTCTAAAGACGCCACTAATATTTCCAATGCATTTTCTTAATGTTACAGGAACAATATATAAGTCAACAATAGTTCCTTCACGGACATTTTGCATTGTATGTCACCCATCTTGTATTAGATTAAAATATATGAAATATAATATTAGTTTATTTCTGCGTTCATACTTCTAAGTATCTTTAGTTTTCATTCTTCATTTTTTCTCTGATTACTGGATTATAACAAGTATTGACTTCTTGCAGGTTAGCTTGGGACAGTCAGAAGCAAAGGTCTGTCGATAACACTTGAATAAAAACTTTTCCACATTCACTTCTGGAAGTTTGCTTTTAGACTAAAATAATTATTTATAGGTTTAAACGGAACAAAAGAGGAACATAAAATGACCTTTTTTATATTATGAAAATCTTATTTTATATTAGTTTTGTTGTTTTACTTAAAGAAACTCTTGCTGTCTTTCTTTCAATGGTGTCTGATTTTCTTAAAACTACTAGCATTAGATATACACACAAGTATCTTTTCCGCATTGAGTTGAATTTTTATTTCTGGATATTTTTGCCCATAGGATTGCATAATTTACTGGTCATAGTATGCTATCCAGTTCAATGCATCCATACAGTTATTCTTCAGGTTCCTATAGTTATACGGTCTGAAACAATCCCTATTGTTGTTTATTCGCATTTGTGCAGATAGAGGCTATCATGAACGACTTTATAAAGCTGGAACCTCAATCAAATGTTTTTGAAGCTGAAACGATGATTGAAGGTTACATTTCTATTTGCAGTGTATATTTCTTATTAATATCTTTTGGGATGAGATCTTATATAAACTGTATTAAGTATGATAAGCAGCAAGCTATCATTTATTGTAGGATTAGCCATCTATATGTTTGAGGCAAAATATGTAAGCTTAATATTTCATCAATAGTAGTGAGAAGGTAGAGCACTTTAATTTACATTGTATTCCGTTTTAGCAATTTGGTTCTTTTGTGTGTGTGTGTGTGTGTGTGTGTGTGTGTGTGTGTGTGTGTGTGTGTGTGTGTGTGTGTAGATCTGATATAAATCTATTAATTGTGATAAGCAGCAACCTGTTATCCATTATAGAATTAGGCGTATAAAATATATCAAGGCAAAATATGTAAGCTTAATCTTTCAGCTCAATTAACGAGAAGGTAGGCTACCTTAATTTATGTTATCTTCCATTTGAGTACTTCTGGGTGGGTGTCATCACCCTGTATCGATTATGCTCCTTCGGTTGTTCACTTTATTAGCTCTGTTCACTTTATTAGTTCTTCCTGACGAATCCGTGATCCAAAATTAGAGAGGAGAGATTTCCTAAACCTAATCTACTCAACTCTGTATACAGAAGTGCAGAGAAAAGATTTGTGAGAGTGGGAAAATCCCCATCTCTCGATTTGGTTCATTGAGCTTTCTTCAATGTTTTTCTTCTTCTGATGATTATAAGCAGTGGAAGGTGTATTCTGCTTCATGCTCTCTTGTTAACACCTATCTAGGATAATACAAGACACATCCTCTTGATCTGTCTAAGACTTTGGTTTCTAGGTTTCACCTAGGGTTTTGCCTAGAGTGGGCGATTGTCCCTACTCTAGGTTTGATGAGGTTTCTTGAGGAATTACACTGTTGACCAGTTTCGGATTGATTTTACAATATAGTACTTTCCTTATTTATGAGGTGAAATACTTCTCTTCTATCCCTACTAGGTTAAGACTCATTAACCTAGTGGGGTTACATAAAAAAAGCCCGAAATATTTCTCAAGATATTCAATCAAATCCTTCCAAAATTCGAATTGCCAAATCTCAATAGAAACTTTTGACTTGTTCAGCCTGTATCTCTTTCATCTGGTGGCCGTTTTATGCAAATTCAAACTTCCAAGATAAAGAAACAAGCTTTTAATTGGTTCTAGTTGCCTTTTCATATTCTTTGTGTACTGCCGCCAGCAATTCCCAAGCCGGCCTTCATTTGCTTGGATTTGCTGTAATTTAGGATTTTGTGTCCTTCGATGTCTTGAGATCCTCTTGGATCAACCTGAATAGTCAAGTTTGATTTTCTTTTACTCCGGTTGTTGCACGAGCATCTAACCAGTGGCAGGTAAATTAGCAAACTTTGGTTGAGTGCTGATATTACCTTTCTTCATAGGGAAGACAATGGAATTGAGGCGTATTAGAAGACCAATTAGGACATTTCTCACTTCATATAGACAGGACAGCAAATAGATTCCAATGTTGACATGTGGTACAGATGGAAACAATGAACTGGAAGTAGTACCACCTACCAATCAGAGATAATTGGCTGTTTATTGGTTGTTAATTATAGTAAAATCATAACATAATTGCATAAGTTGATATTGGCGGTATTGCTCCATCCTCTGTGTTTCATATCTAGACGAAAAACTTATATCTACTCCCTTCATGGAGCAGAAATACCATTAAAATGAGAACCACTGATACCACTCCTTGTCCTGATTATCTGGTGTTGGCATGCCTTGTGGGTCCTCCTCTAATCATTTCTATATAGGAAACTTCTGGTGTCATATCGAGCTTATTCCAAATCATTCATAACTTAAGCCCTTATTATTTTAGGCTTCTCCTATTGTACCTCAATTATTACCTAAATGACCTCTTACTTGTAGAACTTTACTTTTTCTTTACCTTGTTTATCTTTTTTCTCAATTTTTTTTTTCTGAATTCACTATTAATTTTATAATTTTTATTGTTCTCACTGTACTAATTAAATGGTAGAATATTTCCTATGTGTCATGATCAAACTATGGATAAGTTAGATATATTTAGACATATTACATTGCCTAACATTTTGATCCATAAATATTGAATTGCCCATCAAGTTTTAAAGTATGTGTTGATAACAATATGCTGTAGCCTTCCACTTCTTTTGGATTGCTCAAGTTTCTTTTAGATTTGTCGTTGTCTATTCCATCATTTGGCTGTGTAGTTGTCCTAAGATAGCGCCAACAATTGCAAGGCGACTAACTTGGTTGTATAATACCTATTCTAATTGTAGTATACAGCAAATACTTTATTTTGTTCAGCAAGTTTATGCCTGGACTTGCAATCTTTCCACCATATTTCCGAGTCAATCTCAGTTACTCTTTCCATCAGTTGACAATTTGTCACAAAAAGTTAGCATACATTGTGGCCTGCGCTCTTGTCAAAAGTAACATATGATACATTTTCTCATGGATGCTATCAGTTATATCATATGTGACAAGGTTAAAGCTTCAATGATGGAGCCCATTGAATTCTTAGTATCCATTAAGTTGCATTGTGCTTTTATTTCCTGTTCTCTTGTTAATAAAACCATCACCTTATTTTTATGTTTGATAACCATTGAATTCTGTAGTTTTGTTTCATATGCTATCAGGATGCTATAACTATTTTTATCTGCTGATAGCTTGACAGATTACAAAATATCTGAATTAAGTCTCAAATTTTGTTATGCCCAGGGGCGGACCCACATACACACCAGTGTGGGCATGCCCACACGGGATTTTATAAAATATATGGAGTAGTATATATAATTTGTAATTTTTTTTGTATATGATCTCTTTTTTTAGATTATTTTTATTCGAATAAAAATACTTTAGAGCTCTAGCTCAAGTAATAACTTATAAATGTATGTTATTGGAGGTCACAAGTTCAAGTCTTGAGTGTAATGTTTTCCTTTTGTTTTCTCTCTTTTCTTATTGCATTTATGTCCACACTGAAATTTTTATTACATTTACACACTGAAAAAATATATTGCGTCTGCAGCTAGTTACGCCCCTTGATATTTTTCTTATTTTCAAAGGACCACCTCATCCAAGTTTCATTTGGAAGCACCTTTGTTTCACTTGTCATTTTGAAATAGAAGCAATATCCTTGTCAAATTTATTGCTTTTATTTCAGAAGCACACCTTTCATGTTAAAACATATTGCTTATTTCAGGGTTAAGAGGACAATACAAAATGAAATTTGTTGGGGAGTTCCACAAAATTAAGGAAAAGAGAGCTAGTGGCGGTGGCGGTGATGGGAGAGAAAGAAAGAATAGAAGAGAAGTGAAGAGAAAAGAGAAAAGAAAAGGGGAAGACGGGTGGCGCGACCTGGTCGGCGTCGGAGGTGGCGCCGGCGTAGTGAGGGGGAGAGTATGAGAGATTCAAAAAGAGAGTTTGGGGGGGGAGAGAGAGAAAAGAGAGGGAAAGAGACATGCAGAGAGTGAGAGAGAAGAGAGAAATGAGAAAAAGAGAGGGAAGAAGAGAGATTTTTTATAGAGAGACGGTGGAGAGTCGGTGTAAAGGGAAGGATGCGTGGCAGCCTGGAAAAGGGGCGAAAGAAAAAGGAAAAAAGAAAAAGAAAAAGAAAAATTTAATTTTGATTAATTTATTTATAAATATCCATAATTATGTATGAAATTAAATCTATATAATTAATTTTCACATAAAATATTTTAATTTAATAAATTTAAACTACTTGATTAAAATTTACTATTTATACAATTAAATTAGATATTGATTATTACGTATTTCTTAGAAATAAAAGAATATTAATTTATATTTTTCTTTTAAATAAATTGATGATTGAAGTAAATTCCAAAATTATGAATAAATTCATAAACATACACTTTTTTACATAAAAAATTTATTTTCTCAGCGAAATTAATTAATTTTTATGAATTCACTAAATTAAGTATTATCAATCATATATAATTATTTTAATTCTTTTAAAAATTTATCGATACTATAATTAACTTTTTAGATAAAATATGTATTTAACAAACTCAATTTGTAAATTAAAATAAATCAGATTATCGGTACTATACTGTATTAGCAAATTAGGGTATTACATTTCTACCCACCTTACACTTATATCAGACATTTGTTTCTGTTAAATATTTTTGTTATTAAATATTATACCGCACACATGTTTCTATTACTAAATGGACTGAGAATTACTGTCATACTTTACATATGTTTCTGTACCATTATTTCATGATCATGAATAATGTTATTTACATATTCTTGTATCACTGTTATTTGGATTGCCGTTATTTGAATATTCATGTACTCTTGTTACACAGATACACCCGAGTATATGACATGACTGTTCCTGTATCATTGTTATTGTCATGATACTCTTGTTATATGATCTTGTTGGCTATTGACATATGATGTGTGGAACTAAATGCTACGTGGAGTTAAGTACTTAAGTGCTACATAGAGTAAAGTGACACTATAATTATGCGTGATGGGGTCATCTCTTGAATCTGTGAGAGCCACCTCTTGGGTATGTGAGAGCCGCCTCTAGAATCCATAGGAGCCACCTCTTGAATCCGTGAGAGCCACCTTTAGAATCCATGGGGCCACCATTAGAATCTCACATCTCCTGTTTCATGTTATTCTGTTTAATGATATAAACACTACTCTTGTCATGTTATCCTGTCACACGTTATTAACACTGTTATTGTTTCTAATTTACTGTATAGTTTAAATATAATAAATATAACATGGGGTTGAGGAAAACTGAACGGTTAACTTGGTCTTGCAAGGTGGATATCTTTGATCCATATTAGTCCCATTGCAGGGGACGTGGTAGTGCTGATTACCGCATTTTTATAACTCGTTGAGTTTCCTGTTTCGTCTTAACGGACCGACCTTGTCTTAACAACCAAGGGATTATTTAAGGCCGTGATCTCGAGTATGCACGAGATACACCCACCCGACTAGAGCTTCTTGACCTTTTGAGTTTCCAATTAACATAATAAAATAGTATAAATAATGATGATGACAGGAACACTTGTTATTTGATCACTTTCTCGTTCGGATAAGGATACTCGTATGTCATGTATGGATGAGTTATACTGGGTACGAGCTCTAGTATGGACTGCTAGTGGTATGAGACACTGGAAGGAATTTTTGAGAGAATTGGATTTGGTTAGACAATGTATGGTTGGTAAAGAAGGATCGATTTTTTTAGCAAGATACGGAATGTATCAACAAATATTCAATATGATCTCACAAGATCTAGTTTGGTTCAAGTAAGGGATTCTAGCCAATTGAAAGGATCTTCTGATCAATCCAGAGATCATTTGGATTCCATTAGTAACGAGGATTCGAAAGTTAGAGACTCAAGAGATTGTTTGCCTGTGACTGGCTTATTGCTTTTATGGTAGGGCAGTAGCAAGAAGCCTCTAGAGGGGCGCGACTCCTATGACTACTCAATTGATTAGCATAAACTAAGGAAGAGGCTTTCTCCCGATAACCTAGTTCGCTTCGTCGTATTTGGAAGGAGAATGGTTTGTTTTATAATGTGATATATAAGTAAGTTTTTCCAGCTTGCTTGAAAATCTCGTTATTACAAAGATAAGATAATTGTCTTAGGGCTTGTTTGTTTCGCCGCAAAACGCCGCAAAACGCAAGTCGTAAAACTTCTTTTCCATTTTCCGTTGTTTGTTTCGCTGAAAAACAAGTTGCAAAATGCAACTCTTCTTTCCCACTTGCAGTTGCTACAGTTAAATTTGTGGTCATGTAAATCTCATTTTTACACTCATATTTTCCTACTTGCAGTTGCTACAGTTAATTTTGTGGTCATGTAACTCTCACTTGTAATACACTTACAGTTCAAAACAGTTACTTGATAATCAATATATAATTTAATATTATTAAATATTTAATATTTTAAATAGTGTTCAATTCCTTATTTAATTATTTAATTATTTTATATTTTTAATCTTTAATTTTTTTATTGTTTTAATATTGTTTTAATATTTAATATTTTACTATTTTTATTTAATATTTTATTTAATACTTTATTATTTTATTAATACTTATTCCATTTTTTATTATTTTATTTAGAGTTAATATTTTATTAATATAACAATATTTTACTTTAATATGAAATTACTATATATTTAATTATTTATTTTTAATATAAAAATTACTTTATTAATATCATAATATATTTTATTATTTTATTAATATTTTATTATGTTAATATTGTAATAATAATTCAGTATAATAATACTATAATGATAACTTATTATTAAATTATAATTATAGTTTACTTTGTTAATTTTATATTTCTATAATATTGCAATAACATTATAATAAAATTTATATTATAATAATTTTCAAGTATTTTTAATATTATAATATTATAACTATATTTTATTATTGTTGAAAGATTTTTTAATATTTATATTTTATTAGTATTCTTAAATTTTATTAATGTTCTTTAGATTTTCTTAAAATTTTATATTATTTATTTAGTTAATATTTTAGTAATATTTTACTATTTATACTAATATTTTATTAATATTATTGTTATAAATAAAATATTAAGATTATTAATTTTTTATCTCAAATTTATTAATACAATTTAATTTGCAATAGTAGATTTAATTTAATAGTATTTATAATATTTAAATCACTGCTACAGTTAATTTTGTGGTCAACTTTTCCACTTACACTTTTACATTACCAACCAAACATCGTAAAACACAATATACTTTACTATTTACACTTTCACTTTATCAACCAAACACCGTAAAACACAATATACTTTTCCATTTATACTTCACTTTATCAACCAAACACCGTAAAACACAATATACTTTTTCATTTACACTTCACTTTATCAACCAAACATCGTAAAATACAATATATTTTCTCTGCTACAGTTCACTTTTTCCATTCTCATTTTACGACTTACGACTTGCGACGTTTTGCAACGAAACAAACAAACCCTTAGTACTGCTTTAAGTGACATTATCCTATGCAGCTCTCCCTATGCTTAATCTCTTCAATAATTGCAGACACCTGGTTTTAGTTTCATTCAGTCTTTCCATTTCCGCTACTTCTTTTGATAAAAACTTGACTAAGTCCCACACTTGAATATGAAAACATCTTTACTTAAAATAGGGAGCCAGTGGGGCAGCTCTTGCTCATATCTGCTCGATCAATGAGTTATTAGCTCGCTCATATTCAAGTGCTTGGTCAATCAGATTTGCTCGTTAGATCTAGGAGTGAGTAGTTAGGCTAATAGATAGGAAGAACTCCTTTATAGAGGAAATGCTTGAATGAAGCCTGCGGTGTGTCCTTCGGAGGGAAGTTTGTTTGAATTTTCTTCCTTAATTGGAACCTTTCCCATAATTTTTTTGTTAGTTTGAAGTAGGAAAATTGGATATTGTTATGGCTACTTTACATATTTGTCACGTATAGTGGAAGGCCTAGCATCTCTTCCTCTCAGTGTCTGAGAAGAGTAACTGGCCCTTGTTGTTCCTTTAGCCAATATAGGGCCCAACTGGCTACTTGGAATCCCTCTTTTTCTGCTTGCTAGCTTTTGACATTTTGTCAAAAGGTCCTAGCATTTCTTTTGATGGTGCTTGGTAATCTGGATTGCATCTGATGTAATTGTTAGCCAAAACCATTTTGTAGATTGAAGGAAGACCTACGTGATAGTGGAGCACGATGCTAGCTATTTGATATAGAGTAAAGTGCTATGTCAGGTTTATATCTGGACTTGCAATTGGAATAACATGCCTAGATAATATAGCCTTATGATATGTGAATGGATACTTCTGATTTGCTTTCTTTTCCTTCATTTACTTGTTCATGCTGCAAAAAACCAGATGCGTCTTCTACTCTTAAGTAATGTTCACCTATCTTTCTTTTGAGTAGGTACCCTCGAGGGATTTTCATTTGATTCAGATGAAGAGGGAGACAAGATGCCTAAGCCTTCTGCGCATCAAAGTGATCAGAACAATGAAAATGGAGATCAAGCAAATCCAAAAACTAAACGAAAAAAAGAGAGACCATCAGTATGTTGTTAAGCTTAAAATATTTGTTGTGGTTTCATTCCCTTGTGAAGTAGATAGATTCTAGCATGGACGCAATCATAAGTTTATTACCTCTATGTTTCTGGTTTCTGATTCACTTTATTCTCAATTTTGAGATTTTTGTGCGGATGGATGGGTGTATTTTTCTTCTTCTTCGTCATCGTTGTCACCGGCTTCTTCTTCTTCTTCTTTTTAGAGGGGGTTGGGGAGGGGATGATGCAATCTTGCTGTCTGCTGTATCCAGTCCCTCTTAATTGCCTTCATTTGTAATTGAAAAGCTATTACACTCTTCTATAGCCTTTAAGATCTCCCATTATGTTGGTCCCTGTTATGTGTTAATAATTAAATCTAGGAGGCAAATTGCTGTTTTATTTATTTCTTTTGGTGGATAAGTGCCAAATATAGCTTGGTTAACTCCTAAATTTATTTTTAGATTAATTTTTTTAAAAACTCAGTTTGTTCAATATTTCCAATGTGTCTTTATGGTGAAAGCATTTGGTTATGAGATAAACAAACAACTTCATGTAATCAGAATTTGGAACTTGGAAAAGAATACTAGTGAAGCTTCTGGAAGATGTCTAAGCTCGTCCATACTCCCTTTGTGCCTAAAGATTCATAATCTCATTATGTAAATAAACATAAAATTTAACACTGGTGATATTCTTTTATTATTCTTTTTATTAATTTTACTTTATTCTCAAGTAGCATTAAACATTTCTCCCTAATTTGCCATATTCTCTTGAGTAATATTGACACAAATGGGGTTAAAACATCACATCTTATTTATCCTTTGGAAGCAGCCTATATTTTTTTAATATTTCAAATCCAAACTTGTCTAGCTTATGATCCACATTTGGGAGTCTTACAACAGTAACCATTCCGTTAAATTAGTTTGAACGCTTGTTGCTTACTTGGAGAGTTTTTGGGGAATTAGTAATGCATATCATTTGAGTGGGGACGTCAAAGTTCTAGGATACCTCCAAGGCTCCAACCAACATAACGAAAGGAAAATTTTCCTCTATTTACCGGGGAGTCGGTGTTGTCCACCTCATTCATTCACCATGTTCTACATTTTCCCTTGAAAAATGCTCTTTGCATACTTGTGATGACATTGTAGGCAGCTCCCTCCCCTCTTCCTTGATCTACACTCACACAAGCATGCATGCATATGTGCAACCTCATGCGTGCACACAAACACACACGCACACGCATCCAATCCTGATAGTTCTTGATTGGAATGGCTTATGGCACAATATGACTTGTATGCCCCTTGTTCAATTTGCACCATGTTTAAACATTCTCTTGCTGGTTTTGTGCTGTCCATGAAGTTAATGGCCAGGGATTTCATGTTGTATTGAAACTAATATCTGAGATAAATCTGAATGGTTGCCACAGTAATATCTCATAGAGCGCATGATTATAAGCAGAAGAGTGGTTATCTCTGGAAAAACTAACAATCAGAGAGCAAGAATCTGAATCTAAAAGAAATCACGGGGATCACACATTATTGTCCATTTCTCAATTTGGAGGTACTAAAGTACAATGAGACCCATAGATGTGGTTTTGATATGATTTTTTTTAGTGTACAGAAACTGAAGACACTCTGTCCATTATATGTAAAATCATAACTTTCTTGTGAAGTTTTGTGCCTGGTGATCTCATATCTGCTAGGTTCACACAGGATTATTATCATAGAACTGTTTTACTTGGTATTTTTCAACTTGATAGTAACACACTCATATATCTTGGGTTTAAATTCTACAGTAAGCTTTTTCATCAAATTTGGAAAAATTCTACACTTTGATACATGCCGTTCTTAAGAGCATCAGCGAGACTCAATTATAATCTAGTTCTTTTGAAGAGTATTCATAACGACTTTGGCAAGCTTCTGAAGTTTCATAGTTTGATGACTTGATCAAGTAATTTTTATGCAGGGTGCGGTGAAAAAGAAGGCGAAAGCAGCTGTCCGGCCATCCAAGACTGTAAAGAAAACAAAGAAGTCCAAGAAATGAGGTGACTGTATTGGCCATTCTCCCTAAATCTGTTTGTCAAATTGTTCAAATTTTTGATACGCATAACAAAATCTGTTTGGTTGTTGCGGTGTCTGAATTTATGTAGAAAATGAGTTTGAATATATTGTTGAAAATTTGAAATAAATAGAGTAGAGAGTGCATTATCAATCTACTTTTCAACACTCATGGTTCATCTCCTTCCCACTTTTGTGTGTTGTAGGGTTATGAAGTGGTCTTGTATACAGCCATTGCATCAACGAATTCAGCTTTTTGAGTACGAGGCTAGTGAAAAGTTATAATGAATTTTAGTCTTACCTGTTAATTAACATAGATGGTACATATCCTGGGCATTCCCATGTTTCACAAATATTTGTTAAAGGCTTAAATGCAAAACTATTGTTATTAAATTTAGACAAATAAAACATAAAATCATAATGTTTTTGAGCATATACCTTGTCTATTTTACACTACTATGCGTTCATATCAAGGTTTGAAATATGGTCTGATTTTGATATTTATGACTAATATCGTGTTGGTTTTGGCTTTTACCTGAGATGAAAACAACCTGGTCGTAAAATGGATATCAACAGATACTGAAAAAAGTTGCTTCACTTTGAGTTTTCCCCTAAAATTCTAAAACAAATAAGATAAAATGAAGTTGATTCTCCTTGTTTCACGCCCTGACAATCCCCACAACCCTGACAATCTTGCGCATCTAATTATTCAGACGCTTTTTTTTTCTCTATCGTGAATTGATGTTGGAATGTGAAGCTTCTAAGCTATAAATTAACCCCACTTCTAATGCTATCAGTTCATTCAATTCCTTCAAAGAGAGATTTGTTGATTTCATGAGAAAAAGGAGATTTGCTGAAACCTAATTTTGTCAATACACTGAGAGCATTTGTCAATTTATTTGAATTTTTTTTGCTTAGTATCTAGTAAGAGAATTAGAGCGCTGGCTATACTTAAAGAAAATGACTATTCCTTAGGTCTTTTAAGACACGCTACAAGAAAGAAAGTAGAAACATCTTTCAACGAGGTCTAGATACCCAAACAGAAAGTCAACTGAGGTTGAGATGTGTCACAACTCATGAAGATATTTACCTCAAAGAAGAAGTACATCTAAATACCCAAACAGTATGATCCGAGTGGAGAAGAGGCTGGAGCAGCTAAGCGATGAAGAATCGTACCCCAATGTCAGCGCGATGGCCCGGCCTCCTCTCCTCGCCCTCGCTACGACGAACGCTGTGGGAAATCCGATAGCCCGGCCGATCCCATCTTCTCAATCCATCCCGCAGTGGGAGTTAGGAAGGGAGAGTTGAATGCTAGCATTGAGACTCCTTGAAAGTCATTGTAACTCCCATTGACTTCAACAATTCATCATCCATTTGTTTACATCTCTATCCCATCACATTTGCTCTCTCAGTGACATAGAATGCACTTGAAGTAAATGAATATCAAACCCGGTGCTAAATCTTACAATGATGCATGTGAGAAATGGGAAGCAGCAATCTCTTAGCGTATCAAGACATATATGCAGTCTAACCTCTTGCCATACGTTTCCAGAAAAGTTCACACTAGACGCTCATATGTTGCAATACATTATGTACGTATCAAGAAAAACTTGCGTGCGTAAAATCACTGCACTTGCACACTCGCCCACCCCCTCACTGCACTTGCACGCCCGTGCACAAACACTCTGGTCACCCGTGTCGATGTCGCCGTATTCTTCTCCTATACTATATAAACAACATGTATTTGTTCGTTGATCCAAGGCCTGCAGGAGGTAAGTGAAAATTCAAGTTGAGGATCATCATCATCATCATCAAGCCTTGTCCCATGACTGAGGATATAAACTTTGATATATAGGAAACGGAAATTATAACATGATGAAAATACTTGTATATAAGAATATTAAACGGAAATTATTACAAATGAGATTTACATAATCACAGAATTAACTATAGCACCCTGACAAGACAATGAAGAAATTGTTGTGTAAAAAAGAAAAGAGAAAAAGAAAAGAAGTTTTCTTATTTTCCTTTTCCGGTATTTGAATGGATAGAGAAAGTGAAAAAATGACACTTCCCCACTTCCTCATTTCCGCCCACTTCCTTGAATCCAAACAGCCCAACGAAAAATGTTATTCACCAAATAATTAACATTATTAATGCTTATGTCCCACAAGTAGAACTATATAAAAAGAGATTTTTCTTTTTCTTCTTCTTTTGAAGCACATAGAATGGTTGATTTAAGAAATTGTGAGGAAATTTCTTGTGTCTTTTAAGAAGTCCAATGTGAGACCTTTCCCATCCCGATTCCTAGATTTCTAGTATTTTTTTTGGACATAACATTGCCTTGTGGGATCTCAATTCAGACTAATTTCTATGATTCTATCAAACTAAACGGTGGAAAAGCCAGAAATTTCCCAAAATATTGAAATCCTCTTTCTGTGGGTGAACAATACACTTAAATCACATTAAATGGTTTATCTCACACCCATGCACCATATATTTGATGATTTCTTCAATGCAGCAGCAGCAGAGCAAATGTCCTCAATACAAACTAGGAAAACCATTACCTGAAGGCCCTACAAATTTATATAAAGTAGCAGCTCATCTTGATGATTGATCAGTCATTTTCACATCATACATTATAGTTTCAGGCAACGGGCTAAGAATAACACAGCACGAATTACATGTATGATTACACAAGATGAACTGCAGGGTGAAGAAGCATGTTCCAAGCACGCCGGTCTAACCATGAGAGTAACTCGATAGAATATTTTTATTCGAACAAGCTTCGAGGCCTCAATCCAAGAGCTCAGTAGATCCCAGGAAGGATTCTGTAAGGCACCTTTTCACAATACAGCTTCCAGTACTTTTTGTACCTATAACAGCGCACCGAAACAACAGAAATGATGAGAAGAAATCTCCAACAGTTTTTTGGCATTAATACATCGAGCAAATAGATTAACTAATGTGCTGCTGGGGAAAAATTAGAGTTCTGCAGGAAGCTCTGCAAAGGATGTTTATTTCACATGAATTGTTTTAGGGATGTTACCGCAGATCAGTATAACTAGGACCGATGAGGTAAGGAATGAGTATATATGAGAAATGCCGGTCCAGATTAAGGGCAACAGGACAAAGAACATAGAAGAACTTGAGGAAATTGAGGTAATCATGTGCCTGTTTAAGTCTACTACAAAAACCTAGCTGGTCTTGGTTGTTAAGATCTTAAGGGAGCATTATACTTCTAGGGAATTAGACACATGTTATTCTTCCATGTTGGGCACTTCAATCGGTTAAGCATTGTGTGGGTGAGGCTCGTGGTAGTGCAGTGCAGGCTGGTGAGCTGAAGGTGAAATTCAAGGGAGGTGAAGTCACATTAGAGACATTTAATCGTGTCCAATGTATGTTTTCTTTCTTGTAATCTAAGAAACTGTTAATGACTTTGTGCACTAAACAGCAACATTATTTCCTAAAGGATGAGAAAACCACTAAAGCAACCAAAATAAATGGATGGCAATGCAGACAATAGGTCATGTATTTGCAACATGCAGGTCATGCTAGCAAATTTAAGCCACTTTATCTGTGTTGCAGATATATCATTGAATTTCCAAATCAAAGAATTTTATAAAAACAAATTTATCAAGGGCTTACTTTGATGAACAGCGATCATCATCCCTCTTTGCTCGGTCAACAAGGAGAATGGTCAGGAACACCACGTAGAAATAGGGCAGGAACTGGAAGAGTTCAGTAAGCAAATAAATTAGAAACGTCCAACAGAACTTATCTTGAAGATAACATGTACCAGAATGATGCATGCTTACATGGTTAAAAAGGGCTGGCACGCTCCAGAAGAATGCAGCTAATATTTCTGGGGCATAGTGGAAGTGACGAGCCAAACCCCACCTGCCAAAATCTTAAAATCAGTAGAGTTCAGGCCGGAAAGCCCCCTGCCATATTGTCCAGATAACATAATTGCCTAATTGTCCCTTTGTAGTGTATAATAATATAATGTCAGGAGGAAAATTATTCTTATTTAATCAGGTTAAAAAGGAATTAGCATCCAACTACCAAAGTCTATGATTTTCATATAAAGTTCTAGTTATAATATATTGAAAAGGAAATCCCTTATAGCTCACCATCCAGAAGTTAGAAGAAGGCTGGTTTTTGTTTCTCCTTTTGAGGTAGTATAGGTGGCCACTATCTGTAAGCATTTAGCAAGTAGAAAATTATAAGAACAGAAAGATAAAAAAGTAATTGGTGAAAGCTGCTAAATCATGCTAAGGTTTTGGACCTTTGATGGAGCTTTTCCCCAGATCAAACACTTCCCATTCGTTCTGCGGAATTCTTGTCGTTGCCTGTCACAATCATAGTTGATGTATATGCATAGAAGCCCAGCTAGAAGTATTGAAATAGCAAGCTGCAATGTAAAAAATAACGATTATTATTAAAACATAATTTCTGATAATCCACAAGTTGTATCCGCACATACAGACACATGCATGCAGACACACTCGTGCAAGGGCGTACACACATAAACAAAACAAGAATTCAGTCATGCACCTACACACACAAAGACAGTACAGACATTTTCTCCCTGAGTGCATAAATAAGTTAGAAATATATATCTGTTTACCTCAGTACCCAGATGTACCGGGTGGTTGACAAGATACATCCCAGGAGAAGTATAGACTGATGGGACCCACACCAAACATCCCCAACAAATATAGAATCCAGCTGATGAAAAAAAAACATAATGGAAAGAAAATCATCAAAGTCAAGAATTAATTGGATTGGAAAATCCATGGCAAGGACAAATAAATTGATCTAATTATTTAATGCTAACAACCAGAAAATTAGACGCAATTAGTTCATGATTTTGTATTTCTAGAATTTGATTACTTTAGTACCTGGAGGACCGCGTAAATATCAATATTTAATTCAGGGAAAAAATCTCTAAGATAAAAAGGGTAACTGAATTCTGCCTCTACTTTTGATACGTGAGACTTGTCAGCATGATATGCTACCACTGGTATGATATACTCAGGTGTCAGAACACTTCTACTTTAACTTTGAGACAAACAACTGATGGTGGAAATTATATGAACTTCTAATGAATTTTCTTTGCTATAACATGTCAACAATACACTTAATGTTCAGCAAATGCCACTGTGTTAAGTCCAATCCAATAAGGGAAGCAAAGAGGTTAACCTCAGCTATCTGCTTCAACATCCAGATCGAACCCATTTTGTTGTTGTTTAAGCTATGTAATTTTTATAATGTAATATTGAGATAGAGTGGATCAATAATATTCAGGGCCTTGGATCCCATTGTCACAATGCAAGCTTTGGAACACGCTATACATGACCTGATCCAATGCCTTGGGTCCTAATTTCCTTTCCAATGTGTTTGTGTTTTATGGATTACCGGAGGTGTAGGTTTAGCTTCTAGAATTTGTATATTTACTTCTTTACTTTCTATTAATTTCCACATCTTCATTCAGGGACGCATGTAAGGCTAATTGCAATAATGCGATTCTTTGAATGCACGCTTTGAAGGAAATAGAATTACTTGATAAGGTTATTTCTTTTGATAAAATGGAAGAAAGTCTAGAGGTTTAATTTTTGGTGAGAGAGGAGAATAACTTGGTGCTTAAGGATTACTAAACTATTTTGCTTAAGAAGGACATTATGTGGACGCAGATATCTAGATGTCTAGAGTCAGATGGCTGCAACAAGGTGATGATAATACTAGCTGTCTTTTCTTTTCTCCACAAATCTGCTAGTTTTGAAAGTTAGCAGAATTGATTGTCTTCAGATTAATTGTATTAATAGTAGTATCAAAGGTTGTTCAGGATGAAATTTATAAATTTTACAAAGATCCTATGGACAGTAATTGTGAACAAAGGTTCAAGATAGGTTGGGTTAAGTTAGAAGGTAATCATTTTATGGTAAATTTGAGTGTCCTGGATTAGGAGTTCTCAGAAGAGAAAATTAGACGGGCAGAATTTGGTTTACCTGCAGCCAAGGTCCTGAAGGTTTTCATATGTGTTCTATCAAGAGTTCTCGAATGTTACTAAGGATGAATTGTGTTGGCTCTCTAAGGAGTTTATTCAGGTATTGCTGGTTTGGGTAGATTAAATTCATACTAATATAGTGTAAATTCCCGAGGTTGAAGGTGCTAACTTTACTTCTCAATTTAGACCCATTAATTCTTTGAAGATTCTTATGGAAGTGTTGGCTACAGGACTAAGACGCGTGATCATAGCTATATTTGATAAGATTGATAACAAAATATGTTTATTTTAAATCGTATAGCTATTGCTCAGGTCATTTCTGAATGTTATGCTTGGAAAACAATGGTATTTTTCTTAAATTAGATTTTGAAAAAGCAGATAATGAAGTTTATTGGATAATTCCTTCCAGATTGAAGTCTAGGGTTTTTCTGATAAATGAATCTTTTGGCCTGCCATGGGTTTAACTACAGTAAATCTGATGTTTTATTTAACGGGAGTGAGGATAGGAAGTGTATTTTAGGGGCCTCTCTTTTTTTTCTTTTAGTTGTTGATACATTTAATGCAATACTTTTTAAAGGTAAAGAAGCAGGAGCTGTTGGAGAATTATGGTATTTAACTATGGTATTATAACTCTTTAGTATTTCTCTGTTGCTAATTTTACTATATGACATATTTGAAGGTCTTTTTTTTATCTTTTGAGAAAAGAATCGGGTGGGGAATGCTAGTTTCTTTGATTGCAACATAGGTTCTCCTCCAACTAGGGATTACCGTAAGCGTTGATAGGATTGTGTGTTGGCAGTCTATGGTTGACAAGTTTCAGAATGAATTGGATTTTCAGAAAGGTTTTAGTTTGTTGGGTGAGCCAAATGGTGCTATTAACCCTATGGTCCTACATTGTCATCTTATTTATTTGCGGTTGTATTGTTGTTTGCCTGAGTGGCTAGTTGCAAAACCAGATTGATTAAGAAAATTCTGGGTTAGTGGAGTTAAATGACAGAGAAATTGGAATGTAGTGTACAAAAGTAAAAAAACCGGGTGAACGGGGGTTTTCACTTTGAGAGATCAGATGCGTTGTTAGGTAAATGGCAGCTGAATGCTTTGTCGTCTAACAAAAATAGATGCGTGAATTTGATAGGAATGGATCTTTTCTTTTTTAAATATAGAAGACAGAAAGATTGGAAGATAATACTATCGGAGGTTCGTCTTTTTCTGAAAAGGAGCTTGGAAAGATTGACATGGTTTAAAATGTGGGACTAGAAAAGTTTGTGGTGAGGGTAAGAGCACAGATAGATTTGTGAGCAGGAGTAGTGGCGTTGGATACTGGCATACTCTTATCCTAAACTATTTGAAGTAGCTTTAGAGGTTATTATATTGCTTCTTCAGAACATAAGACTAGAAATGGGGTCAGAATGTTGTAACACATGGATTATGTGACTGCCTGACCACATAATTGTATGTGGCCCGTCAGAGCATCATATATATATATTGATTCTGCGGGTAGATTATGTGTCCTGCAGTTTATTATGCAGGTGTATATGGCGGCATAGTCTGTACAATAGCAGCATAATCCTTAATCCATTTAATGGCCACATAATTTGTATAAGCTATGTCATCATAAAGTTATTTATCCTTACTAAACATAGGAAGTAGTTAATTACTAATAGCTGTTTTATTAGTATTAGTTTGTTGTGTTTGATTAAGAATTTGAAGATGTTTATTGTTAATTGCTTAGATGTTTAAGATGTTACTTATTACCTTATCGGTTATTTGTTAGTTGTTATAGACTAATTGACTACACATGTTAAATAACAATTATTGCAATATTTAGGAACTTTCTACTTTTATTGATATTTTAGAATTTAAAACAAAATTATTTTCCCCATCTAATGACACATTATCTGATCAAGCACTGAATAATACGATTATGCATTATTTGGAAAGGAGCCTCTTTTTTTTTAAACTATTCAAATCCCCTAAAAGCAACAAAACATGCGTTAAAATTGAAAACACAGAGATACTTGCCTACCTCTATCATGAGCAATATCCATAGTGCACCAATATCCAGCTTCCCACCAAAAGAACTTAGTAATATACACCAACATCAGTACAGTATTTACAAGCATAGAATCAGCCACTTGCCCGTTCATTTCATACTGAAATCACAGACAACTTTATTAAAAGATTATACCATGTAATTAGCATATTTAAGTAAAATCAACTCCTTGAAAACATCATTATAGTCAAACATAAACTCCTACTTGGGTCTATTCAAGCAATTACACAAACATTAGTGTGCAATATATGAGTGAAATCTGTCCAATCGATGTCTATATGTTGCACCTTAAATTTCAGTGTCACCTACAGTACCATGCAGCAGTATTTCTTCAAATTTGATAAGAATGGTGTCAGAATGTAGAGTTTGTTTTAGAATTGTCTGGCATCAGTTTAGGAATTTGCTTTGATATTGCTTTTGTTCTACCATGCACATATATTTAAAGGGTTAAATAAAAGATGTTTTTAGCCACCAAGAATGTAGCAGCAACAAGTACAACTTAGAGAATAATTGAATGAGAGACGTATACAAGGCGTGTTTTGTGAGGGTACACGGATGGAGCAACTGGAAATGTTACATGATGAGGCTAGAAGTATAAGCAATGAGAAAGATAATCAAGAAATCTTCTCTCGCGTGTATAACGATAGGAAGTGTGTGGCGGAAACCCAAGCCGCCAGTTCTCCTCCCCTTCCTCCATTTCTTTCCTATGCTTTCCTCCACCAAAATTCTAAACAAATCCCAACTTCGCGTCCTTACCAACATTGATTGCCACCACATCAAAAACTCACCTCATAGCTAGGGCTTCCCCAAGGATGTCCCGGCACCAAGGAATTCAATCCCCCTTCCTTTCACCACTTCACTCCTCATATCCTTTTATCATTCCCCTCCTATCATCACCTCCCTTATCTTCTCCTCCAAAATATCAAATAAACGCCCAAAAAATTCAAGTTAACATTCCTATAAATTCCCACATCCCGTCCTCTCTCTCGCTCTCTCTCTCTCTCTCTCTTACATTATCTCCTTTCACCACTTCACTCCTCATATCCTTTTATCATTCCCCCCTTCTATCATCGCCTTCCTTATCTTATCCTTCAAAAAGATAAAAAAAACCCCAAAGAATTCAAGTTAACATTCCCATAAATTCCCACAACAGAAATTTCCCGTCCTCTCTATCTTTTACATTATCTTCTCTTTTGTGTTCTAAGTGAATTCACATGAACTTTACCCATATAATTATTTGTATACAACTCCCACTTTGATCTTTTCTAATTCAATTTGGTCTCCAATAAATATTTTGATTTCAATTAAGGGGGTGTTTGGATGGGTGCAAGTGCAAGTGCAAGTCCCACTTGCACCCAATTAACTTTCAAGTGTTTGGTTGAACACTTGAATTGCAAAGCCCACTTGCAGTTATAATTTGCATTGCAAATCCCACTTACAGTCCAAATATTTAAATTTTTTATTAATAATTTTAATTAGTAGATTAATCTTTTTAATTATTAGGTTAATGTTCTTAATTAGATTAAACTTTTTATTATTAAGATTGATCTTTTTATATTATTTGATTAAGTTTTTTTAGGTTAAAGTTATTATTATTAAATTAAAAATTTTAATTATTAGATTAATCTTTTTATTATTAGATTAATTTTTTTAATTATTAGATTAATGTTTCTTTATTATTAAATTTAATAATTTTAATATTAGATTGTAATATTTAATATTTTTAATATTTAATATTAGATTAATTGAGCTTTAATAGATTAATGTTTTATTATTATTAAATTTAATAATATTTAATGTTTTTAAATTGTTAGATTAAAGTTTTTATTATTATTGGAATGATTTTTTATTATTTAATTAAAGTTTTTTGTTATTAGATTAAATATTTTTTAATTAAATTTAATTACTTGAAATATATACTTATGTCGTGCAAATCCCACTTGCAAGCTCACAACTAAACACCATTAGTGACAATATATTTTCTTACTTACACTTTCACTTTACCAACCAAACACCGTAAGTGATAATATACTTTTCCTCTTACACTTTCACATTACCAATCAAACACTTGAAAACTACTTGTGCAAAACTTACTTGTAACTGCAAAAGGGTTTCTCACTTACCATTTACGACTTGTAGCCAATTTTAGGCAACCAAACAGACCCCGAGTGATTAACCCTTTATCAAGTTGGTTTTGTGTTTGTTTCATCACCTTCTGTTTGGATCTCATTCACCTAGTTTGATTAGTCGTAGTACGGTAAGGTGAGTTCACATTTTGATGATTGGTTGTGTTATTGATTGTGATTGTTGACCATAGTGCCCCTCATAAGGGTTTGACCACGATGGAGTTCTAGTGACCGTAGCAAGTGATGGCCGAATTTTAATGGTATTCCGGCGTCATTAGCAAGTGGTGGTCAAATTCCAATAGATTGTTCTGATCGCAAAGATGAGTCTTGATTAGTAAAAAATGTTGTAAGTTGTGTGGGGGTGTATTTTCCTTTCTCTTTCTCTCTTCTATGTTGAGTGATGAGCTGTGAGTTGTTTAAGTCTTGCAAGAGCAATCCCCAAGGGACCTGGATTCAGAAGCATTGCTTTCGATTTCCAGTTTCCTCCTATGGAGGTAGACCCATTTTATGTGCTGACTTCAGTCTTTATCAGCAGCCAAATGAAAAAAGAAAAAAAGAAAAAAGAAAAAATAAATGAAATATGAAGGTACTTTGAATATGTTTATTTTTATAATTAAAATTTAAGTGAAGATAGAGAAAATAAGATCACTACTGACCTGTTTGATGCAATACGTCACAGCAAGAACAGCCCAGGACATCATTCCAAAACGACAGTTTGTGAAAACCTTAATGTCAAAGTTTTTTCCAATGCGAGGATATAACTCCATGCCCTGTGCGTGAAAAAAAAAAAAAGGTAAATGACAAAGTAAATAATTCAACAAAAATAATTTTGTGCTTGAAAGTTTATCATGTAATAAAGTCAAATTATATTTTAGACATGGTTCTTTTCATTTAATATGTTCATCAGAATCCATTATTCCTAGACATATAGTTGGACTTCTTATTGAGCACCTATGGCTCAAGAAGTAAAAGCAAGTTCTGGGCAAGCTCATCACAGTCTCACAGATGACCTGCAAGGCTGCAACCTGTGTTAACTTGAACACTCGCTTAAGGAATTCAGATGTATCATACTGGGACAGTTGGCATTCCACCTTAAATTGTCGGCTTATTACGCTTCCAAAATGTCAGTACAAGGAACAAATTTTAGGACTGTCCTACTTGAAGACTCGTTTGAACTTTTAACACAATCCAAAGAGAAGTACACGATGAGGGTTAGATTCTAACAAGTTTGCTCTTTACTTCTTAAGATGTGTTCTCGCTTTGGGGCTTAAAATTGATCATGAGAGGATAAAATACTAAGAAACATATTATGCAACCTCATATCACCGAAAACAGGGAAACGGATCTACTTCAGAATTTTGAGGATGGAAATGGTATGTCAGTAATAGAATAGAATGATGAGTTGCTACCAGAACAGTAAGAAGGGATAATGATACCACTGTTTCACATGTACCAGGTTGAACAAACTATGCAGGATACATAGGACTGATTATCATAAACAGTCTTTGTTTCTCATGTAAATATAATTTCAACATTGTAATTTTCACTCATGGACCTAAAAGAAGGCATCACCACTGTACATACATAATCAAAGGAATCATGTCATGTTAGTCAACTAGATCGCTCAGTGGATGGTATAACAGAATTTAAATTTAAACTGTGGAGACAAAAAACATGTATAGACAAATCCGTAGACAAAAAAAAAATGTAAAGGGAGGCAACAAATGAATACTCACCAATTACATGGAACTTACCAACTACAAGGCCAACTAAAAATTTGAAAATAAACGTGATGCACTACTTGTCAAACTTACCCAGTAGAAATCGATTATCACATTGCCTGATGATCCGGAATCAGTAGAAGATGGTGCCACATGACCCTTGAAAGCATAAAAGGAATGCAATTTAAGAGTGCGATACGTATTGATGCTGAAACCAAAATCTAAGTTTAAAATGGAGAAAAAAACTCACTTTTAAGTACAAGAATACACAGAAGACGAGGCTCCCAACAACAAGTGCTGATAAAATTTCTCCCAGATGGTCATATACAATTGCTGGATCAAATATTCCAAACCTGTATCGCAAAGAGTTTGAAAAACATCTGCTATAATAGCCAATAGTTGAAACAACCAAAAGTCCAGCTGAAAAACATAAAGCACAAAGATTTGACAATCGCATACAAGGAAGAAAGCTGAGGAATTGACAGTTCATTCAACTTTTTGCAACCATGACCAAAAACAGTGAAAGTTATCAGCACATCCGAGGAAAAAGAAAGTTGCAGTGACACAATATAACCAAAAAATGCAGCATAATTTCCAAATTGGAAATAAATACTATAACCTGTGGAGATAGAATTAGAATTTTTTCTTTCAAAAAATAGAATATTAGCCATCAAAGTATATGGGCAACTGGTGACAAAGAGAAAGAGGAACCTAGAAGCAGGAGCAGTGGCTACTCAGTCCATCATTGGAAAGAGTTATGTTGTATGAGTTTCTTGAAGGTTACAGTTCAATAATAAGATACAGAATGACTGGCAAACATGTACACCAAACTAAACCAGTGCCCCTGAAACCTAGCTTAGGTGGTAAAAGGCTTGGGGGTCGATTTTGGGATGTCCTCGGTTCAAGTCCATGCTACGGACTCTTTTGAATAAGTAAATAAATGACTACCTCTTCGCCTTCAAGGAAGTGATTTCTCGCTGTCTCCACTGTAGTTAAAAATAATTATCAAAGGCCAAATCGAACTTGATGAGAAATATCAGCAAAGTTTTAGGTTATATTTGATAATATCGTGCTTATTTCCTTCATCAGATATGTGCACAAGGGCTTACTTGAAGAGAAACATGTTGAGCACAGCAACATTAAAAGGTTCACAAGCACCAGAGTAAGTGTGATTTTATGTTCATGTGCTGCTATCACTAAATTTTAGATTGCAAACCCGGTTTGTAAACATGTAACATATAATGAAACACAGATCATCAGTTATTGGCCTAGCCGAATGAACAATAGCATCTTGCTTTATGAACAAATCCATGTCTATGAAACATGCATAGAAGAAAATCAGAAGAACGTGAAAACAGTGTGCAGAGATGAACCCAAAAAAGTCTACTTGACAAGTAGAAAATTCCAACAACTAAAATTATTGGGACAGCTCTTACCACCAAAGGCTGACATAGGTTATTAGTGTCACTGCATAAGCTTGCAAACCATTTGCCTGCAAAACGATAGGGAATTGTATGAACATAATGCCTTCTTACATCTTGAAATTGCCAAAGCAAGTTCCTAAACAAGAAAATAGATGGAAATTTCAATATGTGTTTTGTTCTCGACTAATTGTGCTTTAGGCATTTTCATCTGGTTACAGTGACCATAAAAAAAAAAACAGAACTGATACGATAGGCTCCCGACTTCTGGTCATTTGTTGCAACTTGCCAGCATGAAGCCAAGTGTTTGTTTTCACTATCGACAGTGGACAGTTTCGGCAAGGAGGTTTTGCTACTATTGTTTTACCAAAGCTTTATTCATGCTAACCACCCCCCACCCCCACCCACCAAACCAAACAAAAAAGAAGAAGAAGAAGAAGTAACCACCATGGTTAATGGAAGTATTTCTGAGGTTTCACTTGCTTAAAGTGTCAGCGTAAAGAACTGGTAAGATTCTCAGAGCTATTATATTAATTAAAAAACAGCACAGATGCATGTAACATTACTCCTTGGCATTCTCGAAATAATTATGTAGGCAAACCTTGTAAACGGGTATGTGTCCTGTAGGAGAGATTGGACCTTCAACTCTCTTTCCAGGCAATGCAAGTTGAAGAAAAGCTTCAAATGCACCAAAACCAGCAATTATTTTCCAGGCTGTGGGGGATGATGGAGTTGGCCAGATATCTTTGAGACCTTGTAGTCCATGTTGCTTGAGATATCCAAAAGTTTGTGATATAGACCCATCAGCATGAACCATAGAGTACCATCTGCAGTCCCATACGACAATATTTAATGCTGGTGCTAGTCAAAATAGGCATACAAATTAATGTGGAAACGACATCTACACAACTGAAGCAACTGAAGAATCACCCAGTAAACAAGAGTGTGGAGAAGTGTGGAACAAGATCGAAGTTTAGCTTCATAACTTACACTGCAGATAGCTATGCAATACTAATTACTAAACCAGACTGCCATTCCCCGAGGGAAAACATAGAGCACTAAAACTTCCTTCTGAATTAACTTAGTACATTTATAATATTTAAGTGAAAAACAAGTAATGCTGCTGATAGACCATAATGGACAACATGGATCTCAAAATAATCTGAGATCAACCAAGCTGCAGCATAGCATTTGCTTTCTATTTTCAGCTTTTTCCCCTCTTTCTGATGAATATTTGCTTAATTCCTAAAAGTATGAGAACATGGATACACTATTCACTGATCATCTAACAGAAGCATAAGCAAGGGCATGCCCAAAAAAACTTGTAAGCTTGAGCAATTTAGTGACTGGTCCTCCCAAGAGCGCCTACAAAGAATTCAATTCCAGCATAACTAACTAAACAGGAAAAAAAAAATTAATCTGCATTCCTATAAGTTTGAGAAAGGTTTTAGATCAATATCCATTCTCCTTACTCCGTTACTGCTATGCGATTGAAATAAACTCAATGATAGAAGTCGTCCAGAGTCAAAAGTTCCAGATTGCCATCAAGACTCTTTTAAAGTTTGACTGAGGAAGAGTCACAGATACCATCAACATCTGGTACACAATACAAAGTAGGCAGTGTATTCTTTGCTAGTCGTGTCCTACTATAAGCTCCCATTTCATGCCAGAAAAAAAGAAAGAAAAGAGGGGGGCAACATATTCTGATATTCATATTATTTTTTGTTTTTCTGGTGAAAATTATTAAAAGGAAAAGGAAAGTTGAATTAATAGAGTAAATAAAAGATGTTATTTGCTTCAGTATATTCGAGACTTTCCCCCACTCTATTAGGGAAAACTGATGCTTTAACCTGTCAATTTTCATCCCTCCTATTAGCTCCAAGGTCAATTTCTCTTAAGCCACCGACTTAATGAAAAAAGTGCATCAATGTCAAACATTTTCATCTGTCTACTAACGCCTCCAGTAACTAGGATTCATCGACATTAGAGCCATATACAGCAAAACATGTGACCTCGGCACCCTGGTACGCTGTAATCAGCTTTTATTTCAAATCAAAATCAACATCCATCCATCAAGACATCTTTATAGATTGAAATTCACTGAAAACCAAAGAACCAAAATGATTAAATAGATAAAAGGGCATCAATAACACTAGATAATCTCTAACTTCTCCACTTGCTAGAAGTTCAATTCTATGACATACCATCAATTTTCCAGTTTCCATCCTAATTTTAACTCCTCCAGTACATTTCCTTTCAAAACTACTTGGTTCATAAAATGTTTAAATAGAGAAAAGAGCATCAGTAACTCTAGACACTCTTTAACCTTCTCTACTTTACTTAAAGTTTAATTCTATGACATGCTACTATCTTTCCCATCTCTATTCTACTGTTAAACTCCTCCAGTATGTTTCCATGCAAACAACTTGAGTCACAAAAATGAGAGCACCCATGCACAATTACCAACTTAATGCAATGTTTCCTTCGAGTGGTTCAATTCATCAAAACAACACCTAGTTAATCAAATTCCAACAGGCAAACAAAGCGAGGAATATAGCGTCCACCAGTTAGAATATCAACATATCCCTAGTTCAGTCACTATAAAAAAATAAAAAATAAAAAATAAAAAATAAAAAATAAAGAAGAAGAAGAAGAAGCTCAAAGTGATGGCTTTCTTGCTTTGAAAATTACCAGAAACCAAAGAAAGACCAGCTAAAAAGAGGGAAAATCAAGAAATAAGAAAAGCACATAATGATGGCTAGTTACGTCACTCGTGTATAATAATAATAATATATTATCCCTCCACACTACAAGAAATAAAACTCTTTGAGGTGATTTTCTACAGTACCATCTGCTCAATTAGTGTAGTTTCCACTCAAATCAACTGTGATCACAGTGAACATTTCCAACTTAACCATTGACATCTCTTTTAAAACTTTCATCCACCATTCTCGAAAGCGTAATAACCTAATGATACCCACTAAATTGCATTTTATTTTTCCAGAATGCCATGATACGAGATCTAATTAGTCTCAGCTCGATAAACTATCCCATAAATTAGTCTCACTCAGACAAGAGTTCATGGCCACTCATCAAAATTTAAAATTTGCCAGAAAGATACATGAATTCAAAAAACCCCATGAATCTAGGACAAAGTAAACATATTGAAAAATAAATTTTAAAATTTTAAAAAAAACTTTTTCCAACTTCGTGTGCCTGCATTAGCTTCTATATCAAACAAATCCAATTTTGACGCGAGAATTATATAAAACTAAAGAAACCCACTAATCTAAGTCAAAAAAAATCAGGAAAAAAAAAATACAGAAAAAAGGGGATTGGAAGAGGAACGAAGAGCTCACAGTAGAATCACAAATGGAGGGCAGAGGGTCAGGAGTGAGATCATAGAAGTGTAGGTTATGATAGCCGAGTGAACGTTCTTTGATGTTTCCCCCATTTTCCTTCCTCCTCGCTCTCTCTCAAAGAACGCTGCTTGTTCGTCTTCAGATGGGAGCCAACAGAGAAGTCCCCTCGCGAACTGCTTAAAAAAGACGGGGATCAATCGGGACATGTGCAATACACGCGGAATGCTTTTTATTTTCTTGTCACACCGTAAATAATTTATTGTTATTTTAGATTTGAAGATAATAATATATAATATAAATATAATAATATAATATAAAACATAATAATATAACATACTAGTGTACCTTCGTTGTCGGTGAGAGACCGTCCGATCGGTCAGAGGAGGAGGGAGAGTGGAAGGAGGAGGAAGAAAGAGGGAGAGGAAGAAAGAGGGGGTTGCTCTCTCTCTCTCTCTCTCTTCTCTCTCGCGCGCGGATGAGGACGGATGGACGAACGAACAAAGTTTTTATATGAGTCAGGAAAAAAACCTTCCTTCGATCTGTTTTGAATATAGTAGTATATCGTCGCTGTCGGTGGGAAATGAGCGATAGGTGAGGAGGGGGAGGAAGAAGGAGGATGAGCTGAGAGGGGAAGAAGAAGGAGGGGTCGTTGTTGCGCTCTCTCTCGCGGATGAAGACGGACGGACGGACTGACAAAGTTTCTATATGAGTTACGAAAGAAAACTTCTTTTCAGTCGGTTTTGAATATAATACAACTAGTGTACCGTCGTTGTTGGTGAAAAATCGAACAATCAGTCAGGGAGAGATGAAAGGGGTAGAGAAAGAAGAAAGAGGAAGAAGAGGGAGTTGAGAGAGGAAAACCTTCCTTTAGTCGGTTTTGATAAAGTTTTTTAGCTAAAACTGTAACCCCTGATCCCCGGTGTACGTATTACCGTAATTGAGGCTTAACGTACGCGTGAGCGTTTACACCTCGCGTATTTCGTCATAACGTCCCCGAACGCTTACAAAAACCTTCCATTTTCATGGAATTTATTTTGTGAACTTACTTATTTCAAAAGTTCGAAAATAATTTCCAATTCTTATAAAACAGGATTGAGTTGAAAACAATTAAACCTTACATGTCACATGCAGATCTGAAAAAGAATTTTGCATAATCTCCACTTTGCAATAAATGCATTGTACATTTAAAAAAAAGAAAAAAGAAAGGGAAGAAAATTAAATCTCAAAAGCCAACAAAGCAGATCTTTTTATACTTGGGCATGCATTGTGTTCGTCTGTTGTCAGGCTTAGAGGGACTAATCTCTCTTTCGTATATAGATAACAATAAATACAAGATTATATTTTTTTCATGTTACACTGATAATTATACTTCCTTTAACATCTATATGATAAATTTTTTGAGGAATCCAAGTTATTTAATTTTATTTGTTTGCAAAAGAATTGAAAGAAGCCTTAACATATCTAAGGAATTTTATAGAATATTTTTATTACAAATATGTGATATATATATATTTGGGAAATTGGATCTTCTCTTCTCAATTATAAGTAGTTTGTTTACACTGAAATAATTAAGAAGAGCTTTCTATTGTTACTTTGTTTCAAAATTAGAGTTCGAAGAATTCAAAAGTACATTGGTGAACCTCCTGTGATGAATATTACATGACAAGTACAATATATTCGACTTAAAAAATATTTTCAAAGTCCAAATTGTCCTAAAGATTTTTAAAATCCAGTTCGAGAGATAAATTAATTGTTTGTTATAATTATAGACATTAGGGAAAAAAACTTTTCCCCTTTGAAAAGACTTATAACTTACAATAGATAAACAACTCTCAAAATCTTATAACTATTTGAAAATTTCTGAAATATTTTAGTGCAATAAAAATCAGAACTAATGTCAGAAGTATTTCAAGATTTTGCCTCATTTGTATAGAAAAACAAACTAGTTTACTAGACCATCCAACACTGCAATCTCAACTCTCAGCTATTTTGCTGGCGGCTGTCATTAAATCCTGACGTAAAAAACACTATATTTATAAAATATTGCACTGTGAAAAGAATCACACCTGTTTGTAAAAAATAAATAATTATGATTTTGTCTTGAACCATCGAGTAAAATTGTCCACTAAAAAATGAGCAGATGAAAGGACGTGAATTTATGCTCAATGAAAATTGAAGTTTAATGTAGAATCTTTGCATGTAGATATGTTATGATATGAACGGCTGAAATGTCATGATCTGATTACATTTGTTTTGGAAAGGTCAAGTAATGAGAATCATCGTGGGATCTTATTGGGTGATGACTTTAAGTCAAAAGCCTAAAGTTGTGGCTCTCGTTTCATGTGGAAAAAAATGGGGTTCGGTTTGTGTGTGTGAGCTACACACAAATACAATAAGAGGGTCAATCACGCGTTGACACGTGTATTGATTCTCTTATAATATGCTATGTGTGTGGACCTCACACACATATTATAAGAGTTTTAATCCACGTGTCAATACAGGATTGACCCTCTTATTGTATGTATGTGTGGCCCACACACATGAATCGAATCCGAAAAAAAAATGAGCGAAAAAATTAACCCAAAAGATTAGGGTTGGGTACCCTGGTTCCACGCGGCACTTGAAACTTCGGTGGGGGGTAATGTGGCTAAATTACAGAAACCACTATGGACTTTCATTTATTGCGTAAATAATCTATTTCTATAATACTTCATCAGAAAAGCTGATGTCATATTTTTAAAAAAAAATTAATAAATAACATAAATTTGATCCCTAAACTGGCTGAAATGCTTTTAAAAATGAATGGACAGGAGCCACTAAGGGTCTGTTTGGATTTAAGCCTTGGTGTGAAGTGAGGAGTAGGAAGTAAATTTATTTCCTTTAGGAAAAAGGAAATGAGTAGTAAGTTTTCTGGTGTTTGGATGGTTGTTGGGAAGTGTGGTTTGGAAAATGTTTTGTTGTTTCCGGTGTTTGGATGGTAATGAAAAGTGGAAGTGGAAAAGTTGACCACAAAGTTGACCGCAAAATAATATTAAAATAAAAATTAATTAGAAAAATAAAAAATAGATTGTAATTAGAATGCAAGTGAGATTTACATGACCAAAAAATTAACTGTTTATGCTATAACTTATTATAAATGAGATTTACATGACCACAAAATTAACTGTAGCACTGTGGAAGTGAGAAAATGGTTGTGTAAAGAGAGATGAAAAAGGGAAATGGGAGTTTTTCTTATTTTCCTTTTCCGGTGTTTGGATAGATAGGGAAATGACCAATTATACTTCCCCACTTCCTCACTTCACTAGGATTCCTTGAATCCAAACAACCCCTAAAAGAAAATAAGTTGTCAGGGCATTTAAGCCTGAGCCCAAATTAGAGAATGAATATTGAAATTCTTATTCTCCAGACCCTTAAAAATCTCTACTAATTTTTACAAGAAGACAAATCCAATGCCCGAGTTCGCAGCGGAAAATTGTATCAACTAGTTGTATCTTTATCATTATCAGCTGTGTATGAAAATTTCAAAATATAAATATTTGTGTTTGTGTGAAATACTAACGGCAGCTAGGAAAGAATATGAATAATATTTAGTTCGAAAAATATAATATTTCGACCAGAGATATTGAATGTATAAGGATTGGCAGACATTGAACAATATTATTATTATTTTTTGGTTTTAAAAAATCTAACAAAATAGAGATCCGATCTTGGCGCGAGGAATCTCCGAATCACCCACAAAACCATAATGGACTCGTGATATACACCTCCTGCTTTTCTTTATTTCTCCCGATACACATCTCAAGTCACGTGATTTATTTTGTGGGTCATTGTCGAAATAAGGAGTGTGCATATAGAATCCCAACAACTCCAATAACAATTTGCATAATTTTTAAATACAACGTGGACCGCAAATGTTAAAATAGAAGCTCATGCGCTCGAGGGGATTAAAATATCACCGCACGCGGTGCACGCAGCACTACGAAATTGCAGCAGCAGGCTGCAGGTGGGGCCAGGCGCAGGAAAATATTAGGTCCAATTTGCAAAAGAAACATCAAGCTCTCTAATTTAATTGTGAGGATGGATTTGCTCCGTCTGGATCAAACCTAGGGTCCTAGAGTCTGTTTGGTTGTCGTAACTGGCCGTAATTCGTAGTTATAATTGATAAAATCTTTTATAATTGTAAATGAGTTACATGTATGTAAATTTTACGGTATTTGGTTGGTAATATAAAATTGTAAAGTGGGAAGGTGTATTGTACTTTACGGTGTTTGGTTGTCGTAATGTATAAGTCGTAAGTGAAAAAGTTGACCACAAAATTAACTATTTGGTGATTTTAAAAGTTTTAATACTGTAAATAAATATTAAAAAAAGTTAAATATTAAAAATTTTAATACTAATATAAAAAAATAATACAAATTTGTATGACCACAAAATTAACTGTAACTGGGCTGTAAGTGAGTGGTAACAGGGTTGCAAGTGAGTGTTAGTTGAGTTACGTAAGTCTTTTACGAATTACGGTCCAAATAAACGCCGTAGTTGTAACTGGGTAGTAAGTCATTTACGAATTACGGAGTTTTACGCGAAACAAACGGCCCCTAGTCGGTTAACCGATCTACTGTCCTGAGGCCTTTGGTTTGACAGAAGTCGGAGAAAAACAAATGCAAGTGAAAAATGAGACTGTGAATATGAAAATGTAGTAAAAAATTGAGATTTGTGTAATTTTTATTTTCAGTATTTGATTATAATGCGGAAGTATAAGTAGAAAAGTATTTGTCTTTTCGGTATTTGTTTAGTAACGCGAAAGTAAAAGTGAAAAAGTTGATCATAAAAAAATATTAAATTAAAAATTAATTCTGAAGTGTGTTTTAGGACTGTAATTAGAGTGCGCGTTGAATTTACATGACATCAACTTATTATAAGTAAAATTTACATGACCACAAAATTAACCGTACCACTCTAAAAGTGAGAAAATGGTAGTTTAAAAGAGAAAAAGAAAAAAGAAAAAGAATTTTCTCACTCCTAATTCAAAACAAACAAACAAGGGAAGTGAAAAATGAGTTTTCTCACTTCTCCACTTCCCTGTAACCAAACACTCCCGGTTCGAGTTTTCCCGCTTCCCCACTTCCCTATAACCAAACACTCCGGATTCTATTGGCCCGGCAAGTCCAACCCTGTTGGCCCTATTGGGCAAGGCCGTGATGGACCTAACCATGCAGGACAAGCCCAGAAACTTGTTAATTCTTTTGCTGGGCCTAAATGTTTTCAAGTTCTTGTTATTCAAACAATTGTGGCCCAAAATCAAGGATTGTAAAAGGTCTCTTCACTGTCCATAGGTTTTTTTTCCTTTGGCCCACATGCTGTAGTCATTAGATGTCAAAACAAATCATCTACGGCCTACGGATGACTATACCGTATTTTCTCTAATTTAGCCGAATACAGATATAAATGCCAAGCGCCACTCTGTAGGGGATAAGAGGTTTGGGTTTCAAACATCTCCAAACATCATGCTACGACCTGTTTTAAAATTTAAAAAAATTTAAGAGAAATACGAACAAAAATAAAACATAATTGGGTGTGTTGTTTTCCACACTCGTGCAACTGGCCGAACTTTAACATATAACAATGAGAGTAATACCACTTATCTGTCATTATTGTGCAAAATGGTATGTTGATAACTCCTGAATTAGCTAGAAAAATTAACTCATAGAATATTGACATCATTTGTAGGAGGAAAAAAAACACGTCATAAATATTTTTTTTCCCCTTGCAAGCAAGAACACGAAGTCCAGGAGTTCTTGTTAAATCTAGGACCCAACTATATATCCACATACTAGTTTCCGATCAGGGTTCATGATATATCACATTAATTTTATAAGTTCGGTAAACATTATATTTAACGATCTCAGTTTTTAATCACTGTTATCATAATCGAATCCATAATCTTCAATATCGTTTCTATAATCCATAGAAAATTGACAGCATCTCCTCTATAACTAGGAGTATGCCCTAAAACATGCTTTAAAACTTTAATCTCAATAACATTATCTATTTAATTCGAGAGTACTCCTCTCGGTGTCATAATAATTACATGACAAAATCTAACTCAAGTCAAAGTGAAGCTAGAATTTCATATATATAACCTAAAACATGAGTATTTCCATAACTATTATAAAGAGATAACTAAGCAAATAAATACAAGTGTTCAACAAAATACTACTCGATCCTTCTTACTGCTTATAACACCTCAAGCTGAGCCTTTACCCGCCATGACCTAAAGGGGGGTTAACAATAACATGGTCAGCTTGAAAACCCAATGAGTCAGGTACACTCCAATTTACCTTCATGAATACATGTATAATAACTCGCATGTTCAAAACTCTGATATTAGATTTTAATTTATAGGTAGTTCAATACCTTGTAAATTTTAACTTTTGAACTCTTACCAGGTCTTCTTGTATCTTTCTCAGTACATAGATATCTCAACTATTAGATACAATTTCGTTACTCACTATATTTTAACTAGTGACACACACAATAATTTTTCATATTAATGATTTATATGTCACGATATTAAATCACATGATGTAACACAATCGTGTTATATTCACATAACTAGTGATTCAACTATCACACTGTTCATTACTTTCAGTTGATAAATTCAGATACAATTCTGTATCCTATCAATTTCATAATTAGTGACGCACCAATTAAATACCGTGCTTTCATGGCAAGCACAAATGATTAGCGATTACATGTATCTCACAAGCACGATACCTATAACATGCAATGTATGTGTGCACTATTCCTTCCCTTCTCCTTCCTCTCGCCTTCTTCTAAACATACACATATACACACAACCACACACACACACACACACACACCTCGTCTCCCCCCTTCTCCCTCCCCCTGCCTCCCTTCATAACATGGTACAAGAAATTGTACGTGCATATCACATATATTTATACACATATACTCCCTCCTCCCCCACCATAAACCTTTCTCCATAAACATATATATTCAAGCACACATATATAATGCATATACAAATTTTTGTACATATAAACATATATAAATTCCCGGTTTTTCACATCTGCCAACCTTCCTTCATGTTATGCAGTGCAACAATCATGTTTATATATTCATATACGTCCATACATACACATCAACAATCAAGACATTGACACACGGTGTCAATCACTAATCGGTACACATTGTCCAATTATCGACCATCAACAAGTATAATGTATAACACAGGTTGATGTTTGATTACCATTACCTTAGTCTTTATGATTAAATTCTCATTCATTGTAATCAAATAACAATCACAGTCAAGTATTTGATGTTCGTTTTCTCAATTACCAGATGAGTTTTCGAGCTACGTTATGGATACAGTTACTGATATCATTATCCGATTCCGATTCAACACCAATATTTAATTTTTCAAATTAGGGTTCATGATGTATCCAACTCGAATTCGTAGACGATAATCACACATGCTACACGTACATATGCATGTCAAAGTGTACACTGTTACAATTATTGGTTTCATGAATGTCATCACTTGATTAAGCTTCACAAATTCAGAGTCCTTGTTACTAATCACCTCATAATCAAGTTCTTAAGTCTCATACTGATGTAACTTACTTGATTAAAGTTATGTTACTCACCTCTAACTCTATTAGTTTTCTAAGCACACGATGCCATGCCTAACAACATGATACGTAGCTCTCGTCTTCACGAATGCGACAGCTTGAGAATCGTGTGAATCAGATTCTAGATGACCGAGATATCGCCCGAAAATCAAATCCGATAATTAACAGGTTAGTTTGTAACTTTTTTCACTATCCTTAAAACAATACTTTTATTCAACCCGGGGGTTTAAACAATTTTTAGTTTTACTGAATGGAATGGGTTGGGTCCGGGTCCACAACAGGTCAGGTTGGGGTTTGTTTTTGAAACCCAACATCTGTTCCAAGCTCAGCATCGACAACACCACCTGTTTCCTTTTGTTTTTTTGCTTGGACACGTAGACTTTGACGAGAAAGACTTCAACCTCCTTATAGAAGAATCTTGCTAGCATCCTGTTTCTTTTTCTTTTTTATATTAACTAGCAAAAACAAAAAATAAAAAACAGCAACACCTGTTGATCCCCCTCGCGCGTCGCTGGGCCTTAGGTCGGCCTGGCCCTTGTCGCCGGCTAGACCACCATCACCGGCCAGGTCCCCAACGTCGCCGCCAGCTGTCCCTGGCCACCGATCAGACCCCGGAAGATATATATATATATATATATATATATATATATATATATATATATATATATATATATATATATATAGAGAGAGAGAGAGAGAGAGAGAGAGAGAGAGAGAGAGAGAGAGAGAGGCTGCTTGTTTCCACCGGTCCCCTCACGCCATCGTCGGCCACGGCTGCCGCCGCCCGGCTCCTTGACGACCTGCTGCTCCAGCCACCAAGTGAGCAGGGGGAGAGTGGTGGGGGGGGGGGGGGGGGGGGGGGGGGGGGGGCGTGCGGGGAAGAAGAAGATGAGGATGGGAACTTTACTCTCGTTTCTCCTCTTATATATTTCTAATGAAATTTGCTTGCAAGCCACCTCATCACACCTCTTCCCTGTGCACCCGCATGCCCATCCACCTCATGCTTGGGTTGACCACTCAAACTTAGCCCCAACCGCCTCATCTCTTCCTTCTAATCATGATTAATTAGGTTAATTGAAAATTAAAAGTTATTAGTGGAAATTAATCCGTTATTAAGACAAAATTACTAATATACCGTGCTAGTATATAATCACACTTATACATATACCACACACAGTATACATATGTATATTCACTAATTAGACTTTGGGAAAATTATTCTCTTAATTTTCCATTAATCATGTAATGAGAATTGAATAAACAAATATATAAATCTAATTTTTGATAATCGAGATTAATTAAGGTCGGGTGTTACATTTTACCCCGAATAGAAACGCTTATTTGATAATATCAGTAAGCACCAATGTATAGACATTTATCATTAACAAGATTTATTCTTTTTTATTCTTTAGAAAACACAGACCTACACATATGTCTATATTCACAAATTAGACTTTGAGAAATTTATTCTCTTAATTTTCACTAATTATATAATGAGAATTGAATAAACAAATATATAAATCCAAAATTTTGATAATCAAAATTAATTAAAATCAGGCGTTATATTTTATACCGGATAGAAATGCTTATTTGATAATATCAAAAAGCACCAATGTATTGACATTTCTCATTAACAAGTTTTATTCTTTTTTATTCTTCAAAAAAAAGTTTTATTCATTTTTTAACTAGTTATATATAAAAGGAAGAGATTAGGTAAAAGAAAAAACTATATGAAACAGGAAAAGAAAATTGAGTGAAGTGTGAGGTTTCTCTCGAAACTCTTTCTTACATTTTATCTATCCGTGTCCTAAAAAAAAAAAAATCAGAGATAAGAGCCTCTCTCTCCCCGCCTCTCCTCTCCCTTCTTCTCACTCTTTCTTCTTTCTCCCCTGTGTTCTCTCTCATCTTCGCTACTCTATTTAATCCAAGCGGTAATCTAGTAATATGATAATCAGACACTACATAGCATACGTATATCCCATCCATGTATCATGTATGTCGGGTTCAGTCCTCTCCCCTCCTTTCTGTCTCTGGCTCGGCTGCTCGAGTCGCTCAATTAAAAGAAAAAAGAAAAAAAAGGGAAGAAAAACCTAATTTCATAAAGGAATTCCTCTCCAGATCTTAAATAATTCGCTCTACGGGGTTTCGAGCAGATCTACGAATCGTATGGAGATGGAGGTATTTCATTGACAACTTTATTGCCATTCTTCCCCTTCTTGATTCTCTTTCCTCTGTGATAAAAATCTTATTTTTGTCTTATCATGCTATTTGATTGATTTTGTTTAATTCCAATATCAGTTTGATACATGTGGAAAAATTCAAGTCATTTTAGGGTTTGGATGTCGATCATGGATCTGAGTATCGCCTCTTATGATAATTTTAGTGCATCTCATTTGTTTGTATTGAATATGGTGATAGAAATCTACAGTTGACCTTTCAGTGAGCTCTTCAATGGGGAAGTTCTCACAATAAAACGATTTTACTCCTGAAATTAACTTTTTGGAGGATTTGTCAGTAGCATTGATTGATCACTAAATGAAGGTAATGTGCTTCATCTTAGAGGGCGAACCTTAGCTATGTGCTTCATCCATTGGTTGTGATCTGCTGTTTTGCGGGCTGGATTAGTGAGCTATTGGATAAGAAGGTGCCAAATTGATATTGAACGTTATTTGATGAACGCGGATGAGAGGCCAAGGAGAACTGTGGACAGGATCTTAAACCTAACTCTATGACCTTTTTTGAGAATCGTTCATGAGCTGAACAGTGATTAATGCTTCTTTTGGTTGCGTATAAAGTGACGAGAAAGAGAGAAAGAACAGAGCAAAGAGAGGAACCGAGGAAAAAAAAATGATGCAGTTGCCTTACCCCTGCACACGTAAACAGTTCGGATCATGTGCAACCCAAATCCATATCCAAATAGAATGGATATGTATCTGGACTGATCATGAATAGGATTTGAATCCGGTCCGTATCTGATAAAAGAAATGGGTCTCAGATCAAATTTTAGGTTGTAAGAATGTGTATTATGTCTAGCACTGCAAATGCATGTGAAGTAAAAATAAAATTTATATAAAAGTTAAATTTTCAATATAATTTTGATATATACTAGAATATATATTTAAAAAATGAGGGGTCTACTGTTATTAACTATTTAGTTCAATTCAATTATTAATGACACATTCTCATTAAATCTACTCTTTAATTACTTTTTTGAGTCCATTCCCAATAAGATGTCTTCAAGGCCTCATTTGGGAACAAGGTTTAGCTTCCTAAACTCAGGTTTGGGAGAGTTCGGGACTCAAAACAAGGTCACTGAAATTGGGCCTTATTTGGGAACCAAAATGGAGTCTGGGAAACTGAGGTTTGGATGCCTTCAAACCTCATAAAAATGGGGTTTGGGAAAGGACTTCCTGAAATTGGGGTTTGTATGGTTACAAACCTCAATTTACTTTTAACTTGAATGAAACCCCAGTTTCAGAGACCCCATTGCCAAACTAGGCCCAATAAGCCATCAAAATCACCTTTATTTGTTTTCCAGAACATGCTCCCATGCAACAAAATTTAAAATGGTAGGGATATTTCAATAATTTTATATACACGACCTTATCTACATGGCCTGTCCAGATTTCTAAGTTAGGTATAGGAAAGATATTTACAAGATATGAGATGTGAATAGATGATAGAACCCCATGGCTCCAAAACAAAAGGCTAACTTTAGTGGGTGGATATTATGCTAAATTGACTAGAAGTGAAACATTTACTAGGGCATCTTCCTAAATCAAAGGGAAAATAAATGTTGATGAATTGACTATAAAAAAATTTATTGGCCTATATTTTTAAGCTTTTAGGGAAATGAAAGGTTGTGCCTTAAGTCATGGTTTAAAATCTTGGTGTCACTATCAATATCAGCTAATGGTTTTTAATATCAATATCATCACTATTTGCCATCAACATTGGCCATCTCAATTATATCAGCAATATTCACATCGATACTGATATATATCATAGGATTAATATCATATCATATACCACAAAACCCATTGGAATCGACTGATATTTGAAATCGTGTCCTGAACATAAAACATCATCATTAATAAATCATCCAAAGATGGATGCATTTAAATTCATGTTTACTTTACTATATATAACTCAAGAATTTGGAGAGTATCTATAGGCGATGTCGTGCCCATATAATTGTCGACATATCCCTGCCATTGTAAAGGTTTTTGTGAAGAAATAGAAGTATTTTTGGAAAGGGAATAATAATGATTTTGGTGACTTATTTAAGACATCAATGGGAATTGGAGTTCAAAAAAGTGATCAGATAGGGAATTTAGTGGGAACATGTTATTAATGATTAAATTGAAGTTAATAGTTGATAAATAGCGTATCTCATCATCTTTTTAATATATATACTTTTGCAAATCAATTTTTTTTCATTTCATTTATATTTAGATGTGCTTGAAAATTTAGTTACACATAAAGAACAGACTAATATGAGAAGTAGTTAACCGAATAATGCTACGTGGGTCCAAAATAAATGAAACCAACCATGGGACAACCCACCAAATCTTCTCCCTCAGTCTTTTCTCGAGATTTGAGCCAACATCAAAGGCAAATGAAGGGGGCACTTCACTTGTCCCATACCTCATCCCAGACATTTGAGTACAAATGCATTTCTCATTTAACTTTTTAAAGTGGATTAGATCTTGGGTAAACAATTTTGGATGTTGTAGAATCGAATCCCTCTTGAAGTATATTCAGATTTCTGATAAACTTCAGCCACACTTTTTTAGGATCAAAATGTGATTTTTTTGCAACTGAATCGGGTACGATTTACATCCCAACCTATACATTACTTCTAAACTATTTAATATTCTAATTTGCAAATAATCATCAAAATTCTTAAAAATTAAATAGAAACTATACGTAATTATAGTGAAACTCCTTGTAGGGTCTAAATAATTGATTATATTTGTCAAAATTTTAGAAGAAAAGATTTTTTGTATTATTAGTGATGTAAGCCATGCCCCAAATATATAAGCACAATTACATAATAAGAAATTCTCTAATTCTAATACAATTACTTTCATAATATGAGTAGGACTTCTAATAACATATAGAAACATGATTCATAGTAGCAGATAGAAACATGATTATGTTAACTACAATATGATTCCTAATATGTAAGTATAATAATCAAAAGACTTTAACGCTCCCCTTCAAGCTAGACCATTGATGTCAATGATGCCCAGCTTGTGACAAATACTAGTAAAATATATTATAATAAAATTTTTACACCGCTGATTCGATGCCACACCGCTGATTCGATGTTACACTGCTAATTTGACACTGGAACATTGATTAGATAACACTAATTCCACGCTGATAAAACATTGATATCCATGTTGAAGTTGTCAATTAAAAAATGAAGACCGCATGATCTTTGGATATAGTTAAAATTTTAGAGTTTCTCAAACTGAGTAGAAGTGGATGTTTTGAAAATCCTCAAACTCAGTAGGAGAGATTTTGAGAGATTCTGAAACTCACTCAGTAGAAAAAAGATTTTGAGAGATCCTCAAACTCAGTAATAGTAAATACCAAGAAGCACACATATACTTTCTCACAGGCAAATAATTCTCTTTCTTGAGTTTGGCAGTAGAAATCAACATAGATGGTGCAATACGAGCAATAGATAGTTACAATTGACTCAGCAGAGACTATAAAAAGCAGCAGAAGTCTCGACAGTAGATGATAGAGACTGTAAACGCTGCAGTTGTTGCTGTGAAGATGATTAGAAACGATCAGAGGCGATATTGAGGCAGTAGGAAGCATCAAGGAGTGCAGCGACTGCTGTAGAGGTGATCACGAACCAAAAACTCAGTCAACAGGAGCAACAGTGGACTTTGGATGGTGTAAAAATTGATGTTGGTTAGCGTTTATGATGATCGTGATGGGTTGGAGATCAGTTAGTAAGGAGGTAATGAAGAGAGAGACACTTGGAGGTTTTGTTAGATGAGCAATACCTTTGTATTGTTCACGACACTGTTCACGACGAACAATATTTTTTTTTTTTTTTGAGGCGGAGGCAAGAAAAATCAAGATTAGAGTTTTGAAGAAGAAGATGCTAGGGTTATAATTTTTGCTCCGATAATATGTCAGAATTTTGGAAGAGATTTTCGTATTTTTATTGATGTGAGCAATACCCTAAATATATAAGCTTCAATTACATGATAAGAAAATATCTAATCCTAATGCAATTACTTCTCATAATTTGAGTATGACTTCTAAGAACATATAGGAACATGACTCTTCGTAGCATATAGAAATATAACTTCTAATATGTTAACTATAATATGACTCCTAATAAGTAACTATAATAATTAAAGACTTTAACAATATTTATTTTTATATCTTATTCAATCCAAACAACATTAGAACTAATTGAAGACTCTGATGGATCTAGTGTCATGCTATCCAAACTTGATTTGTTGTGGCACCTCTTTATTTCCATGGCATAATAAAAATAGGGAACTGCAAGAGCCAAACCACCACCCCCACTAGCCAAAGGAAAAATATCAAGGAAAAAAAACTCGCACAAAAAGAAAAAAAATCAAACCCACCCGTCCACCCCCAACGAACACACACACACAATATTCCCCACCCCGATCATTGATGACACCTAACTACAATAAGCAATAACCAATCCCTAAAAGAAAGTATATTCGAAGGGCCAATTGATGACAATTATATTTTTATATCCATTCAAACTATTCAATTTATGTTCTGGTATCCTGCGGATGGTCTGATTGAGTTTGTTATAATAAATAAATGGCGACGAGATAAAAGAGGAGGATAGTATATGAATGGACGAGGATGATACACTCTGGAGAGGTTAGACCGAACAGAAAATATCAGTAAAGAAGTCCCAATTAATCTTCGAGATTAGTGATAAGATGAACAAAAATCTAATAAAATGGCTATCTGGGTGTCATTTTAGGAGATAGCTAAGTTTCAAAAATTAGTTATCTCTTGCTTATGAGGAAGTTCTTGTTGCCACACACACTCTATACTCTTGCAGATTTGTTGTTCACCAAATGCAAGCTTTCTCGTCATGGATCTGTGATATAGAAAGTGTAATATATATTCAAAGTGTAATATATATTCAAGGTAGTATATATGATAAAATTTTAACTCTGTAGTTCTCATCATGTCTGAACTAATAATATAATATTCAATGTAATATATATTAAAAATTTAACTTATCATAAATTTTTATGATTTTGCAAAAGGAATAGGCTTTGGCTCTTTAACTTTCTACGTAGTAGCTCAATGAATTACACCTTTTATAAGTAAGATATCTAAACTTACCATAGCTTTACAAATCAATTTTTGACACTTTTTTTCACTAAACTTTGATATATACATGAATCCAAATAAATACGAATGGGAACAAGGAAATGTACGAGAAATGTAGACTCATGTCAAATAAGTGTCTGACGAGTATCTTGAATTAAAAACTATACTACATAATTAATGACATGTTTAGAATATGTCCGAAAAGTGTGCAAGAAGTGTCGGTGGACTAACACAGGTGTCGAAGTGCAGACAGACGTCATGGTAGAAGTGTTTGTGTTACATAGCTTAGCATAGTTTCATTCATCTCTTGCCTCTCCCAGAGTGGAAGGTAACCATTAAAACTCTAGCCACCTACTCATTATCTCCTTTCATAATCCCTCACCATTAGTGTGTAGTTAACTCACCAATGAACAAGATTTAATGCAAATAAATTAAACCAGAGGTGTTACATCAAAAATTCTTACTTAATCTGCCCATATGTGTGTATATGGTTAAGATTACATTACACATAGGGTGCACATAAATGTTTACACCTACCTATGAAAAAATACACGATAGACAAAACATATTGATGATTCAAATTGGTCATTTTGATTTAAAGATGGTAGAAAACCCATGTGAAATGAAAATTATATGGAATGGAAATTTTTATTATACAAATCAAGTAAATCAAATAGCTGGCTTTTCACACTATTGTAGAATTGTTCAAACTACCCCTTCGGCCACACTCTGGTCAATTATCAGAGAAAAATCCCCTTGGACGCCCGCATTGAGGATGGTGGGAATTGAAGTTGAGACTTTTGCTTTGAACACCTCGTCCATTTTAACCTACCTACTGTGAGAGAGAGAGAGAGAGAGAGAGAGAGAGAGAGAGAGAGAGAGACTCCTCTTTTTTACCATTGGATGTTGACATTCAATGGTACAAAAAGTGGGATGAAGGCGTGCCTACTATTTACTTCCTAGCCATCAGATCAGAAGTTCACAAGGCTAGAAAAGTTTTAGGAGACAGAATTACTATTTACTTCCTAGCCATCAGATCAGAAGTTCACAAGGCTAGAAAAGTTTTAGGAGACAGAATATCCTCTTAAGAAGTTCATGTGTGTGGTTGAGAGAGACGGCGGGCGGGGGGGGGGGGGGGGGGGGGTGGTACCCACAAAACCAACCCACCCACCCCCACACACAACTAACAACCCGAGATGCTCATTTTCTTGATCTCAAGAAACCATCATCAAATCTTTCATGATTTGCTTTCCAGGATTTTAAGGAAATCTAAGTACGAGCATGAAGTATTTCATCGATCACCTCTATTGCTGCTCCCATTTTTAGTTCTCTTTAATCTGTGATCAACATCTCATTTTGGTGGCATCACGCTATTTGATTGATTGTTTTCAGCATACCTGTGGAACTTGAGTTGTCTTCTGTTGTTTTGAGACAATTGAGTTATTTTATGTTGAATAGGCTTTCATTTTTTTTGAGTAAAATAATTGGCTTTCAATGTTGTAATTTGATAGTTTTGGGTTTAGATACAGATCTTGGATCAACCTTTTGCCTCTTCAGAGATCAGACAATTTTAGTGCATTCCGTTTCTTTGTATTGGATATGATGATAGAGATCCTCAGCTGACCATTTAATGAGATCTTGAATGGGGAGTTGTCACAAAATAACAGTTTTAATATTAACTTCACTTTTTGTAGGATTCTTCACCATCTCTAAATGAAGACAATGTGATAGATATTGAATAGGCTTCTTCAGCCAACATTTCCTGGTCACCTAATCGATACCTGATTACCATGTTTTGCATTGAAATTTGCAGTCTTTTTGTTGCTAAGGATCAGGAAGATCAACCCATCTGGTGATGTCTGGATATGATTGGCTATTCTTCACAATGCAGTTTACATCTAATGGAAGCCAAACAGATGATGCCTCAGAAACCGAGCCTATTCTTTCTAAGTCATCCAGCACAAGCAGTTCTAAGGAGTCTCTATCTTTATGTGAAATTAGACCAGTCAATGCTGATACTGATGATGACCGCCAAAGTATTGATGCTGATGAACAGTGCAGCCTAGTGAATGCAGAGCAACCACAATGCCGGATTTGCTTTGACAGTGAAGGTTATTTCCTGACACAGTCGGTATATTATTTCCCATATAGTATTTATTCATGGTATGTTTTACAAACACAGCCGCATTGAATAGCATCATCTTTCATTTAGGTGAGGATTTGATAGCACCCTGCTACTGTAGGGGAACACAGAAGTATGTTCATCGTTCGTGCCTTGATAATTGGAGATCAACCAAGGTAAGGTTTGGCTTGATTGTAGATAGTTCATTATATGGAGATGGCCTGAATGAATTGGGTAATATCCTGAGGAAATGATCTTGCAGTGTAGCATATGTGCAGCTATACATAATTTGTATGTACATAAATGTTCCTAAAAATTGTTTTTACATTTGCTGTTGTAATTGGAGAAATCAGGCTTATTTATCTTTTTTTTTTGTTTAAATTTCCTTCAGGAAGGTTTTGCCTTTTCACATTGTACAGAGTGCAGGGCTGTCTTCCTATTGCGCGCAAACGTGCCGCCAGATCGCTGGTGGTTGAGACTGAAATTTCAGTTTCTTGTTGTTAGAGACCACATGCTCATATTTGTTATCGTGCAACTGGTGAGATATTATCTACTAACATCCTACTGCTTTTAATCATCTACGGTGTTCACACAGCACCCAAACTGATAAATCTCAGTTCTAGATGTATGGTGCATAAAATTCATGTGATGTAATTTGTATAGTGCCAAGTGTAGAGTAAAGTGGGAACCTGTGATAAATCAGAAGCCCAATTTGGATCATAGAACCCAAAGTATGTTGAGTTTACCTTTTCAATTTTGAGGTACATGAAATCTGAGTTAAAAGGGGTGCATGACAAATTGCTAGATACAATCAAACTATTTACTAGAAAATAATGATATGAAATATGAACCAAAATTTTGTTCGACTTTGTCAGATTACCAAGCAGAGAGTTTCCATAGCCCTTGGCCGTTTTTATCTCAAAAAGAAAGCACTTGGCTGCACATTTTCCTATAAATATCTTGTTATATCTAATTAAAATTGTCTGATTTATGCACTTGGATTGAACCTAATGTTGCAGAGCAACAATATCCTCATTATCTGCCTTTTCGTGGCACCACTCTTTGTTCTACTCTGTTATCCATCCACAACTATTGGCCTCTGGCTGCAGCCGCTACCTTCATCTTTAACCTGTTAGGCGTCACCCCTTGGGAACTAGGACCTATGGTCCTATTGGATGAAGATTGAAGAGAGAGCAATGACCCACAGTATATCAGGAGGGGAGACCCCCTTTGATTTAAATCAAAATGTAAAAAACTGTAAACCATTTTCTTTACTTAGAATGGTTATCACATAGTTACTGATGTGTACTCTCTGCTTGTCCACTCATGGTTCAAAGTCTCGGTCTCAGTCGGCAACGAGACGGATCGGTCTCGGCGACTTGGACCGGTCTTGGACAATACGCGCAAAACGCTACATAGAAAACTAAAAAATTTATGATAAATTGTAAAAAAAAATGTAGACATCAAAATTCATGTATCACATATTCAAAACATATCACATAGTATACAAAACATAAAGTGAAAGTATAAATTCAAACGTCGTCGGTAGAAACATATCAAAATACATGCATAATATAGTAAATTGCACAAAATAATTCATAAGTATCTGCTAATATAGTCATTTCCACATTGAATTGAGAGGAGGCATAAAAAATTATCTGTTAAATTAAATTAAAACTAAAATTAACTAAATTAAAACTAAATTAAATTAAACTAAACTAATTTATACTAGATTAAATTAAATTCACTTAATTACCTAACTTCAATAAAATTATTAAATTACCTAACTTAATTAACATTACAAAATTATATGAAATTAAATTAACCTAAATTAAGTAAAACTAAACTAATTTAAATTAAATTAAACTCATATAAAGAGAGAGAGAGAGACTGAGGGGGAGAGAGGAACAGAGAGGAAGAGAGAGAGACTGAGAACAAAGGGGGAGAGAGGAACAGAGGAGAGAAAGAGGCGAAGAGATAAGGACTGAGGGGGGGAGAGGCACTGAGAAGTGAGAACAGAAGGAGAGAGGAACAGAGAGAGAGGGACTGAGAGGACAGAGAGACTGAGGGGAGAGAGAGGGACAGAGGGAGAGGGATCGACAGAGAGAGAGAGGGAGAGAGATCGACGGAGAGAGAGGGACAGAGGGAGAGACGCAAAGGGAGAGAAACAAAGAGCGATGGAGAGAGAGACAGAGGGAGAGGCGCAGAAGGAGAGAGATAGAGATCGACGAAGAGAGAGGGAGGGAAAGTGGGTACCTGCTGGCGGAGCGAGGGCGACGGCGGAGCGAGGGCAACGACAGAGGGAGCGGAGCGATCTAGATCTAGAGAAGGATTTTTTTCTTTTCCCCATCACATTCCCCTCTCTTATACGCGCTTCGAACCCGATCACGGGCGCACAGAGTTGATCCGAGTCGAACCCTGATCGGGTTCGACTCGAAGCCGACACGGCTGAGTCTTCGATCCCTGTGTCCATTTTTAAGGGGAATTTTAGCATTTTCCATCACGGAACTGCTACCTACTCACCTCCATCACAACAATACTTGTATCTTTCGGGGGGCGCGCACGTATGTCTATTTGTGTCATTTGATATTATGTCATGTATTGATAATAACACCCTCCGCTCTTGTCTATGGTGCGGTTTTGAATGTGAGTAATTATAAAATCATGTTCTTGTTGAACACTCTTTATTTTTGTATCTTTTTCATGGCATATGTTTTCAACAGGTTGTAGCTTTCCTGGGTATGTTAATCTACAATTTTTACGGCAACGAACTGCAGGAAATGTTTGGCTATGAACAGCATCCTTACTGGTTTTATTCAATGGCTGGTATTTTTTTCCTTTTAAGTACTAGTTCTTCTTTATATTCATTTGATTTTCACAAGTTGATCTGATGTGACTATGTTATGTGTAGAGTGATCGACTGGTGCATTTTTTTTTTTTTGTGAGGTGGTCATACACTTTTCATTTCTAGGATAATTTTGTGAAACTTTCATGGCTTAGTTAATTCCATAAATACATGCTTTATTTGACATGAGATAAATGCATTTCAATTGAATTACTTATATATTTTACTAAATGGTGACTGATGAGACTACAGAAGGCTTTTAGTCAAAACATAAGGATAAACTTCTCACTCGACCGGGCTCTATTAATGATAACTAGAGGGTCATTGATGGGCTAGCTAGCAAAGAAAAATCACTTGTTCCTGGCATTAACTTCTTAATTTTTCACAAAAAAGAAGATGCTCTTCATTATTGTGCTCCTCGTGACTGGAAGAAAATTGTTCCTTTTCCAGTTCTTTAATTGTAATGAAGTCATCTAATACTGACTATCGGAGGCAAGTACTTGTATATATTTCATCCAAGATTCTGGTGGAAATACAACGATTGGAAACTGTGATGATTATAAAATCTAAGAAAATTGTGTGACAACTTATAACTCATGTGGTTACATCAGATCCATGACCTCCTTAAAATGTTGCGACAGCCTGCTCAACAACCTATGCATGTTTTCATAGTTTCAGTGGCTAGCAACAAATTCTTTACCAAGTGAAAGAGGATAATATTGTCACTGATAATACTTGAGCTGCAAGCTTGAAAAGTTTGCTAGGACATAGCTTTGTGCATGTCTTGTACCTCATCAAGTGATGATGGTTGAGTCATGGGGCATTTATCAGCAAAATAATCATGACGATTTAGGTTTCATTTCTCTTTGTACCTTAGTAAAAATTGTAATGGTTGGGTCATGTGGAATTTACAGAAAATAAAAATGTCAATTGTCAAAAATTTGCAGACCAGTCCTCATTATAATGGCATGATCTGACCTGCTTGCACCTGGATTTTATTTCTTTGAAAATTTGATGATATCATATCTGTTAGTGCCTTAGTGGGTACTTACAAGTCCTAATTGCCCTTTTGAGTTGGTAGGTACAGTTTGGTTAAACAACAGTACGGCCAAGACGTGTCTATATTATAATATAATTTCAGATTGTAGTTTGTTTCTCAAAGTAAAGCTGAATGGCTAAATATTTGGTTGTTGATGTTGCTGTAGTTTGTGACTTCTCTAATTAAAACTAGTCATCTAGTGTGCATATGTTATCCATCATATAAACAATAGAAATAAAAGACTGTTTGATGTGGTAAGTTGTTCGAGAACATTCTGGAATTTGTTTTTTTTTTTTTTTTTCATTATTTTAACTGATAATTTGTCGCTATTCATTAATAAAAAAATTAATTTAGTTTCTGAGTAGTTTTTTAAGTTGGGGGAAAAACTATGCAATTGTTTCAAGATATTGATTGCTTCCCTTTTTCCCTTCGAGTGAATTTGTTTTGTTGCTTGTCTGAATCATTCAGTCTTGGCTTTAACTCTGGTGGGTTTGCTGTATGGATTCTTCATTGCAATAATCTGTGGACAGAGGATCAGTGAACGTCACTACCATGTTCTGGCGAAGCAGGAACTGACAAAGGTTTTGTTGCGTTTTTCACAACCCTTAAGTTATCCATGTCGGGAACTGTTTTAAGTGGTTGAAACCCCATAATTTTCAGAATTGCATATAAATTATGTTAAACATAGAACTGTAATGTATCCATCTTCTCTGAGAACAAAGTGGGAAATTCCCCACTCGTTTTATTAACGAGCATGTAATGAAAGAAGGAAAAAACCCTTCAGAGCATGACTGTATCTATCTTAAGCTCCATTTCTGAAGTAGTCAAGACATCCTTGGGTTTATCTGAATTTTCTTCATCAAGAGCTTTACTTAAATATGTCCATCTCAACTCCTGGCTTTCTTCACTGTTGATCCTCCCCTTCCCCCCACCCCTCCCACTCCACCCCGCCCCGAACACACACACACACACACAATAGATTGTATGAATCCTTAATCATAACTATGTTACGGAAGAGTTTATTTATCTCGAGTCTCTAGATTGCTGAAGTACTGCTAGTGTTTAAAGCCTTAGGGTTCTTAGAATTTTCTTAATTAAAAAGAATAAACATTTAGAAGGAACCAGCAGCTCTCCCCTCTTAAGAACACCTTTTGTATCTGAAATGTTTCTTCTGATCCATAGAGTATTCTCCAACATTCCTTTGTACATATAACAATCCCCAGTTGATAATTTTCTCATTGTACAAAAATGGACCGACTGCATCAAGGGAAGCTTCAGTTCATCTATGCTGATGCTGCTTTTATACATAGTTCCTCTTCAACCTTGTGTGGCTAGAGCTTATTAGAAGTGAATTCAAATGTAAGCATGAGAAAGTCAGAAAATAATTGAACTTGCAAAGATCAAATTCAGAAACTTTCTACTTTTAAATGGCATTTTTTTTCCTTCTGCATGTAAGTTCTCTAAATGTAATGCTAATAACAGCATCCAAGCTTTCTTTTTCATGATCATCTTTACTGTTACAGTGCGAACCCCTGGGTTCTCAATTTGGGCTTGATTTGGTTTCAACTTGGCCTCAGAAGCATTTTCACAATTTCTCTTTTCTTTTACCTTTCTGTAAAAAAGAAATAGCCAAATTGCATGCATTAATTGAGACACTTGCATTAGTAGAGGTTAATAACATTGTTCCAAACCTTCAATGAAAAACTAGGACGCAACATTAAAGGTCGAAAGAGTCTCATGTATATTCTTCATATTAGTTGCATGTCAGTTATAATCTAGTTAAATAGAAGCCATCTGATTCTTTGATGACAGGAATATGTGGTGGAAAGTCGAGATGAGAACAAGAATTTGCCCGAGCTTGATCCTAGCCATGTCACGGAGTTGAGAAATATGGGGCTTTATTAAGCTACAGTATTTTAAACCATTTTGCTGGGTACGCAGGCTTTTGAAGAATGTGCATTGCTGCTACTACATTCTTTTTTTCTTTCCCGCAGATTGCAATGATGATTGACGAGTCGTGTGTAATAGCGGCAACAATTGAAAGAACAGAATTTTTAGAGTCTGTATTTTGGCTGATTAATGTTGATTATTCCTTGTTTCACAGAATTTCCATGCTGCAAGTCATGGTATCTGATTGGTCTCTTTACTATGTAATACATGGGCATAGCCACTCTAAATAATGACAGTTTTTATTTTACTTCCCTTGGCAAGAAATTCAGTGGGTTGATTTCCTTGTTCTGAAGCTTTTAACAGTCGGCTTGCAGTTCCTTTTTGGTTTTTCAATCCATTATTATTATCATTGATACAAGAGCGCTCTTCAAATCTGAGATTTGGAAGCAAAATACAGAAGCAATAGTACAAGAAAAAGCACCAAATTATTTTCTAGTGATCAGAAAGCTAAAACTAGAACCCTAGATCTGGTGACAGAGGCAGCAGTAATCTTGTACGCACGCGCTCTCCAATGAATCAGCCAAGTACAGAGTAAACGAGGATGATGACAACAAAAATGCTGTTGTAACTTTAAGCAAGTCAGACATGTCTCAACCATGAGAACTCCAGGTTAAAGAGATAATATTTCACTGCACAAGGGTTGCAAAATAGAATCTCAAAAGTAATCCAATCAAGTATTTCTCCTGTCTCATAGGTTCTTAAGAGCGATCACATTTACTCGATCTGAAAACTCTGAATATACTTGTGTACAGCATAATGTTATGAGCACAAATTTAGACAGAACCAACATCAGCAGACAGTAGACTGTCTATCTTTTTATGAGCAGCAGAGATATGAAGCAACATCATGCTATGCACAGAACACGGCATCTGCAGGCAGGGCTAGGGTATAATTTAGCTACCACAAATATAAGCATTCTTAATCTCATGAATTCAGTTGCAGAACTGGAGACTGTAGTTCCTTCTGATAAATAAGGATACATTTCATACACTTGCTCATGCGATTAGTTTATTTTCTGCATAGTATACATAAACATTACTACTGTACATACAGAGCTTTTTTTCGTTAATAGGCCCATTAGAAAGAACACAAAGCAACTGTTGTGAAAATGCCATGCGGAGCGGAAACCTAGTCATAAACGGAAAACAAAGCATCAACTCTGCCTCCACCATCTTCATCGATAAAAAGCTCTCACTCCTCATCATCAGATTGTGCCGCAGACTTCTTTGACCTCCTCTCCGGAGTACCTGCAGCCAATAAAAGTTGGATTCAGAAATTAACTTAAAAATCTAGAATGCTGACTCCAGCCACTGCTACCAGATATAAATTCCATAATTTCCATCATTTGCAACAAATGCTAACATGGCAAACAAATCATCAACTTGTCCAAAAACTGTGCAGTTATTGTAACATCTATTATGTAACATAAGATTAGGAGCCCGATAAGCCTACTCAACATAAAATCCCTGAAGGCGTACTTCAACCTTAATACCCAGATTTCTTGACCAAGTCTTAACAGAGATATTAAGAATGTCCAGGGAGTTGACCAAAAAAGATACGGTGGATGCAAAAATCCATGTGCCTCATGTTTTATCTTCAACACCATCAATCAAGCATAAGATAAAAAGAGATGTTATATAAAATAAAACCAATCATACAAAAAAACATAACATTTGATATAATGAAGGATGCATCATGGGTCAGCTATGTGAATCTTGATTTCCTTTCACCCACAACATGCTCTAGCAACGGATAACTTTTGTAAGCTTTCCCTAGAAAATGGCTCGCCCTGTCAACTCGAAGCTGGGTCTTGAGATTATTAGTTTCATCAATGGCCCAAACACACACAATAAGTTAGTTTGAACCGTTTCCAAGTTAAATGGTTTCTTAAAAAAAAAGAAAAAACCCCAACCCCCAGCACAACAGAGAGAGAGAGAGAGAGAGAGAGAGAGAGAGAGAGAGAGAGAGAGAGAGCTTTTCATCCAACAACAACAATAAGGCAGAAACTGACTTGGAAGCATGGTCAATAAATTTGAGCCCGCACATCATATAGACCATGCCCACTGAAACTTCTGCCTGGCGTTCCCACCAATCTGCGATTGAGGAGAACAATGACAAAGGTGAACAAATCTCAATGGATACACTCATGCTCGATATTCCCCTACTCTCTTGTCCCTTATCTCTCTCTTTCTCCACAATCACCATTGACGAAAGCTTGATGTTGAATATTTACATATTAGTTGGATCTTTATGAGAAAGCATTGGTGAGAAAAATACAATTGTTTATAGGGAACATAATAAATAAAGGCTCACATTGCCATGCTTCTAATGTACCCAGGGTTTATAGGTGTTTTTTCTATGTTGTTAGTCTCATAACTAACTAGCAATTGATCTTATATGAATCTCTTCACTCTATGATTGTTGCTTACGGCCATGTCTCTTCTTTCTAAAAATAGAAAGATTTTAGACAGCTCTCCATTATTCATTTTGATTCAATACTCCTAAAGACCAATACTACTGTTAAAAAGGCTTTAAGGCTTTGACCAAGCAGTACAAGAAAGACCTCTTAGGTAGCATGGTTTGAATCAAGTGGGTGAGTTCGTAGATTAGAAGAACGGAGTGAGTATTTCCAGTTCTTGTGCCCTCAACTGTTATACTTTGTCCCACACTTCTTACATAAATCTAGCTAATATGTAAAAAGTTACGATCATCCCTTCAAGAAAGGGAATACATGCTAAATCACACACACACACACACACACACACACACACACACTAGCGCATAGAGAGAGATTAATGAAGTAAATCCAAAGTTTAATCTTGGTAATGGTATCGATATTGGTAATATTGGCCACTTTGGCTTCATCATATCGGAAATATCCATATTGTCTCAATCATATCCGATCATATCATCAATATCGGCATCGGGCATAAATATCAATAGGGCGATATTTCAAACCTTGGATTATTGGAGATTTTAGTTGCTATGTTTTTTTTTTGGGATATCTAATCAGACTACAAGCTCCAAAATTTCATCCATGGAAACACAGAGATAAAGGGGTGAGAGCAAGAGTTATTGAGTATGAGTGCATCCTTTGAGATTTCAAGCATATTCAGATTTATTTACTTGCCAGAGTCCCCTTGGATTGCAGATACAGTAGGTGGGATGCAAAAGTATTCAGTGGACAACTCTAGACATGACGTGAAGGCTCAAATGTCTTGACCATACAATTAAGCGTAAGTTATATTTCACCATATCTATAGGTTATCTTGTATTAGAAATGGTACATTCAAGGTTTTAGGTGAAATTTATGACTTATGAATATTAAACTATATTAATAATTAAACACCACTATAAGCACTATTTAGGTATACACTAATATTTACAAAACTGAGCAAACAAATATATATCCCAAGATTGAGGTTCAATGTCGACTTTGTTGATCTTGACACAAAATGGAGTCCACTTGGTTTGAATAAATAAGCTAAAAAAGACAACCCAAATGTCAAGCCAGTTCATTATAAAATAATCTTAATCAAAGGGAGGTTAAACAACAAAACTAGTCACCAAGGAAAGCTTGAACAGGCCTTGTCAAGCTCAAGCCAAGCTAAGCCACCAAAAGCATAAACTAAAGAAGCTTAGCAATTCAAGCTCACACTATATTCACAAATGCAATTCTATGGACTCGTGTCACGAGCAAAAGAAGCCATATCAATGGATGTTGAATAACACATATATGAAGACTAGAAACTACAATTGAAGTGAAAATGACAAGCCCTCTATTTAAAAGTCTTAAATAAACAACCTTATATCATAGTTCTTCTGTATAATAATATTGGTTGAGTAGAAACAAATATCAGCGTCTACTACCTACTTCAGAACATTTTGTAATGGTCAGGAATTAGGTAGAATGATGCCAGCCATTGCACATACACTGAATGTCCCCATTTCATGCCGTGTAAGTAGTGTATAGAAAATAGACTCCCTATGTATGGTAACTTTACATGTTTATTTAACCAACAACAATGTGTTCTATACATGATATATACCTTGTTCTAGATAGAGCCACATCGCCAGACCCTTTACCAATTCCATTCGAGTGAATCAGTCAGCATCACGTTTCCTTTAAGACCCTCTTTCCAACAACAGATGGGAGATATCATCCTTTTGTCTAAACTAGTATACCGCGACGATGGGAACTGACCGAGGGGGGAGGGAGGAAGCGGGAGGAGGAGGAAGAGCAAGTGGAGGAAGGAAGGAAAGGGAGGGTGGGAGGTCCGGGGGATGGCGACAAGGGCGGGAGTCGGCGACAGCAGCAGCAAAGGGTCACGAAGGACTGCTCTCTCTCCCTCTCTCTCTCTCTCTCTCGCGGAATTAAGACGGGCAGATAAGACAAAACAAATTTTGTATATGAGTCACGGAAAAAACCTCCCTTTGGTCAAATTCTGATAATTTCTCAGCTTCCTCCATACATATATAAAACTATAGATATTATCTCCTTGATAAGATACCAATTTAGTCAAAGTTTGTAATCTTGATACACAACTCCACACCAAAAATGACATTGGATGGGTTAAGCATCGCATTTAAGCAGTGTTCTAAAAAGCGGTTTCAGTATACACGTGGTCTGAGAGCGAATAACGCTTAAACAGTTTAAACGCCGATTAAACGTATACACATTTTATTAATTTTTGAATATATAATAATTTTATATATTAAATATATAATAAATAAAAAATGAAAATGAAAATGAAAATGAAAAAAGATCCAGCTCGCTTCTCTTTCTCATCATCCCAAGCCTGCTTCTCTCTCGGCCCAAGCCCACAAGCCCAGACTCACCCCTGCTTTATATCTCTTTGGATCTCTCTATTCTTTCTCGATCGAGATCGAGATCGAGACGATGACCACGAGGAGACGACATCAGGATCTCTCTTTCTGTTCTCTCCCCTCTCTCAAGAGATCGGGAGAGAGAGGATGACAACCACGAGATCGAGACAACATCGAGACCGAGACGACAACCATGAGATCTCGAGAGTACAACAGCGAGGAGATCGGCGATGGCGAGGAGATCGCATGTAGTTTTCTTCTTCCTAATTCTCTCTCACCAATTTTCTCTCTCTCTCTCTCTCTCTCTCTCTCTCTCTCTCCAATTCAAACCCATTAATCGACTAAACGGGCCCAAATTTTAAGCCGATTAGCCGCCTAAACATCAATTAAGCGTTTTACACGCCTGACCGATTAATGCGAGCGTTTTTTTGCATTTTGTACACAGTTCTTCAACGAAAACGTTTAAGCAGCCGTTTAATCGGCCGCTTAAAACATTTTTTAGAACACTGCATTTAAGAGTATTGCCGACAAATGTAAACAAAATTTTCCATATTATTTCCATGTATTTAAATCACAACTCAAAGTCTCTTAATAAAAATCAATGGTTTGAAGACTTTTTGCCCATGCATTAAGTGATTGAAAAACAACAGGAACATGATGTGCTCAAATGATTCGAATGTGTGCACTCGTAATTTATAATCAATGTCCAAAGACCTGGGCGATGAGTTACTATTATAATAGAAGAAGGATAGAATTAATTAAATGTCTAAGGCTATTGTAATCAAATATCTGAGTCTTATGTAAGAATCCTCCAACTAATATCACTTCCTAGAGGCACTACTCAGAAGTACATTGTGTTATCACAAATTTGATATGCAATCGACTAATATTCCTCAGCTATTTGCTCAGTGCTTTTTCCCTCGCTGTCAAGATTAGCTAGCACTCTTACGTGGGGACAACGCAGGAGTATAGTGAATCCCAGAGAGCAGAAATTCTGTTTATGATAGTTGAGAAGAGTAATTTAAAAGGGAAACAACTCCAAAACATAAAAGGGTTAATCAGTGTAAGGTGTTTTGCAATGCAAAAGGATGGTTAGACCTGAAACATCTGATGAAGATATTAAGACAGTGAAGAACAAGATAATCAATTCATGCTTATCATATTTAGGCTTGATCAACAACCAAAAGCAAACTGCTACAACCAGATAATGAGAGAATATAATTGAGTGCAACAGTAAAAAAAAAGGCGTATGTCGAATATAATTGAGTGCAACAGTAAAAAAAAGGCGTATGTCACAATAGAATGACACTGCATTGTTGTAGGTATGAATGAATATATAGCGTCTGCAACTTCTCTGGTAAGAAATTGCAGCAGCAACGCAATGAATTTGTTACCAATATGTTCAACTAAATGATTCTTTTTCTTTAGCCCACATTCGAAAGGGCCATTTTCTCCATTGATCAACAACTATAATGTCCTTTTGCTGTCTGAATCTAGGCTTCTTTTGGTCCACAGTCCACACATATCCTTCAACTAGGATGTCACGGCTTCCAACCAGCACCGCGTGGTTCACCATCATTCTCCACACAAGGTCAAACCTTCTCAAACAGCTCTCTCTCATATTATCCTCAAATGAACCTTCATCTTCTCGCAGACAAGTTCATTTCTTATCTCACTCATTTCAGCATCTCAATTTAGATGCTCTCTTTATCTTATTTTTCTTTGTTTATATGCTGTTCCTTTATTGCCCAAATTAGATTAAAAAAACCTGGCTGGTCTCATAGCCGTCTAAGTAAACTTTTTTGACTTCGTGAATTGAATATTCTATGGGCCAATAAGCACTTCATCACTGTCAACTTTTTTTTTTCCTTTCTTTGTTTTTGCGCTCTCAGTTTTCTACTTGTTTTCGCACTTCTAGTTTTCTAGTTGTTGATCACAGACAGCCATGGTCAACCATGCTTTATGAACAAATGCCTCCTTATCTCACACTCATTGTTCTAAAAATCAGATTAATCGGCCGATTAATCCTATTCAGTGGCAACCCGCTTAATATTACATTAATCGCTCTGATTATGCGCTCGAGCGATTAATCGGGTCCAAAACGATTAATCTACGATTAATCCCCGATTAATATGCGATTAATCTAATTAATTCCCGATTAATCCGATTAATCTCAGATTAATCGTTTAGGTATTTCATATGTTTTTTATTTGAAAAACTTATCACTTTGTGTGTGTTGGATCGCTAAGTAGTTTATATTGTGATGATGATTTGATAATGATCTTTTATTAAATAGTAGATGAACTGTTATTTATTAAATAGTAGACGAATTATGATATTTTATTATTGTGTATTTTGAATAAAGTGATGTTTTATTATTTTGGATTATTTTTCAATTTAACTTATTTAGCAATGTTTCTCCATCATTCTTTAAAGTTCATTATTTTGATTGATAAATTGACTAATTTTTTTATTTATCTTATTTTGCAAGTAAGTTCTTTGATTTATATTTATGTTGCAAAATTTGAAATCTTGGATTACTAATGTGAAAAGATAAGTTCTTTTACTTTTTTCTTTTTTACTATTTATTCATATTGTCTTGTTCATCATATCATGGTTTACAACTTAACATCTAGATATTGTCTTGTATAATTTTTAGGTATTTTCAATAATTAACTGTATATGTTCATATGTAGTTGTGTATAAATATAATTAAATATATTAAAATTTTCAAAAACGATTAATCCGATTAATCATTATTCAGTGTTAGACCGCACGAATAATGAAACCGATTTTTAGAACACTGCTCACAGTCAGGACTTATGACTGATTCAAAATGATGCGAATAGTCACTCTTCAGAATATTTTAGCAACAAAATGAATTGTTGCCCCCATTTCTTATCCTAGTTTTCTAATGTTCCATTTCATATATTCCAGTTTGTCCTCCTAGCTAAAAACTTTTGATTGTAAAGCTTCCATCTACCTCTGTACTTTAGAATTTGACCCTTTGGATACCTCAGCAATATAATATCATCAACAAATAATAAATAGATCATGAAACCTCATCTCAATATACCTAATAAGTTCATCTATACCTAATGCAATGAGGTGATTTAATGCAGACTCTTGATGTAAGCTTACTGTGACAAGGTTTGGATTTGCCTCTCTTCCAATTGTTTTCATGGTGTTTCTGCTACACTATGCCTATCCCTAATGACAATGATACGACACAGTTTTGTTTTCTAGTACCTGACACATGATCTGGCTAGGGCTTGATCATACCTCTTTCCTGTATCTATAAACCCTATGCTTGTACCTCATGTTCCCTCAATATCAATATATTGACTTTAATAAGTAACTAGCTTCCACAAGAGAATCCCTAACATAAAAGCAAACTGAATTTAGAAATCCATCAATCATAACCTCTAATGGTCTTTGCTCAGTTGCTCTATTTCAGAATTTCAGAGTACAGATAACACGTTAGACTCTAACATGGTCTATACAACTTCTGGTATTACATCTTCATAAATAGGCATCAAAAGCCAAAATCCAATACATATTTTCTTGATCTTTATGACTTCTTATATTTTACTTCCAACAAATAAAAAGGGAAGAAGAATGGTTATTTGACGGGTGATGTAAGCCTAAATTTTCCAAACCGAATGCAAAGATGGCATCTTTTTCTTACAATTGACCAACTTGATCGTTGATACCCCACAATTCATGTAGAAACTAAACAAACAAATTACTATATGCATCCGAACTTAACTAACCACAACATTGAAGCTAGATGACACTAAAGTAAAGCTAAAGTCGCAGGCTTTCTAAATTTCAAGAGTTAAATCCCAAAAAAAATTAAAATTTTGACTGGTGAAGAGAAATACCACTGCTGCACAAGCAAAAGAGCCACCAAATTACTGCACCAAACAAAAATCTGACAAATTTCCTCAAAAATCAAACCCCAATTCACAAAAAAGGGCCTGAAACTAATTACCTTCAATGTAGTAAGCAGAGGAGGGCCGTCCATTGACCGTCTTAAGCGACATGGCCTCCTCGTCCGACAAGGGATTCAGCAGCGTCGTATTGATGAGCTTGACGATGTCTGCCGCCGCGGCCGCCGTCTTCCTGGTATTTGGTGGGACCCAGTAGGAGGAGCCCGGTATGAACGGCAGCCAATCGGGCGCGGATCTCTGGGCGTAGATGCTGTGGAGCGCGTCGGCCATGCGGTTCACCCCCAGCGAGAACTCCGCCTCCGCTCCGGCGTCGGATCCGGACCCGGATCCAATATCGATCTCGATGAAGGTTGCCTTCTCCGCGCGGCTGGATTTGGGGCGGGAAAGCGTGCAGAGAGAAGGGGAGAGGGAACGGACTAGGGTTAGGGTTTTGGGCCTGAGGGTTGCGCTTTGGGCGAGGACGCGGGCCATCGAGAAATATGGGGAGAGAGAGAAACGAAGTGGGTGAGGATGGGACAGAAATATAAGTGAGGCGGTTACAGTGGGGAGTGGTGGGGCATTGATGGGCGAGCTCGATAGGGATCGCTGGTTTTCTCTAAATCCTGTGGATTATTGTTCGTAATTAAGATTAAGAAATAATAATAACTAAATTACCGCTAGCGGTGGCACCGAGCAACGAAAAGAAGAGTGAAGAAAGAAAAAAGAGTGGAAAGATGGCAAAGGAAAAAGAGGAGAGAGGAGTAAGGAGGGGGGAGGCACGAAGCGGACCTCTCAGTTCTCTGTGAATTTTTTTTTTTTTTTGGAGAACAGATGGATTGACAAAATGTAAGAAAAACTTACAAGAGAAACCTCATTTCCTTAAATTTGATAATAATAAAAAAAATTTCCTATACTTTCTGAACTTTTTTCTTTCCTTTCTTGTGCTGAAATGCCGGTTACAGGTGCTAATTAGAATTGGTTGTGTGGTAAGAATGTTTTAAGAGTTTCACCTTCTAATCTTGTAATTGAGCTTATTTTCGGGTCTGTTTGGTTGTCGTAATTGGCCGTAATTCGTAAGTTATAATTTATAAAGTCTTTTACATTTGTAAATGAGTTACATGCATGTAAGCTTTATGGTGTTTGGTTGGTAATATAAAGTTGTAAGTGAAAAAGTATATTGTGCTTTACGGTGTTTGGTTGTCGTAATGTGTAAGTCGTAAGTGAAAAAGTTGATCACAAAATAAACTATTTGGTGATTTAAAAAGTTTTAATATTGCAAATAAATATTAAAAATGCTAAATATTAAAAAAGTTTAATATTAACATAAAAAAATAATACAAATTTGCATGACCACAAAATTAACTGTAACTGGGCTGTAAGTGAGTGGTAATTGGGTTGCAAGTGAGTGGTAGTTGAGTTGCGCAAGTCTTTTACGAATTACGGTCCAAACAAACGTCGTAGTTATAACTGGGCTGTAAGTCATTTACGAATTACGGACTTTTACGCGCCGTGGTTGTAACTGGGCTGTAAGTCATTTACGAATTACGGACTTTTACGCCTTTTACGACGCAATCGCGTAAAAGTCCGTAATTCGTAAATGACTTACAGCCCAGTTATAACTACGACGTTTGTTTGGACCGTAATTTGTAAAAGACTTGCGCAACTCAACTACCACTCACTTGTAACCCAATTACCACTCACTTGCAACCTAGTTATAATTAATTTTATGGCATGCAAATTTGTATTATTTTTTTAGTTAATATTATTTTTTTAATATTTAGCATTTTAATATTTATTTGCAATATTAAAATTTTTTAAATCACCAAATAGTTAATTTTATGATCAACTTTTTCACTTACGACTTACACATTACGACAACCAAATACCGTAAAATACAATATATTTTCCTACTTGCAATTTTATATTACAAACCAAACACTGTAAAACTTACATGCACGTAACTCATTTACAACTGTAAAAAACTTTACCAATTACGACTTACGAATTACGGCTAATTACAACAACCAAACAGACCCAAAGCTGAAATATTTTGCGAAAAAGATCACATTTAGATGGACTTGAAAAGATCTTCACAGCTTTTTTCCAAAGCCCCGTTTATTTCTCTTGTGCAAGAGATTGGGATCGTATCAACAAGCATGAATCTCAATGCGATCGAGAATCTAATTCTAAAAATTAGAGAAAGGTGAAAAATGTGTGTTAAAACTCAGCGGGGTATTTCTGCAAAATTTCCTTAACTACTGGCTGACAGGTGGGTTATATCTGCAAAATAATCCAAAAAACAAGGAAATGCAGATAAATATGCAAAAGGTAAGGCAAATATATAATTTCATAGCAACATATATGCTAAAAACCCTAAACAATATTAACATATCAGGCTTTCATAATGAAAGTTGGTGGTGCTAGTCTTGGGAGTTCAACTAATGCTGTCAGTTCAATTTATCTTTTAACTCAGTCCATTTCTGATCTGATACATTCAGTTGAAACAAACTTCCCTTGCTATAATGGCTAAAAATTTCTCACCTGTTACATACTCAAAATGGTTAAAAAAAACGCGATATGGAGATTTTCCCTTGTATATGCCTGTGGTTGCAAGCTACAATCAGTTGAACCATATTCACTTGTTTACTGTGTCCGAGAGAGTGATGTGTGCACTAAGATCTTTGTTCTTCACCTGTTATGATGCCGAGGACCATCATCACCTGATTCATGATGCTAGCGCTTGCGCTATAGTTCACCATGCATATACGATGCAAACTTCTACTCAAGACCATCAGCTCTCATCTCCTGAGCTCTCTCCGCTTGTTGATGGTCAGCCGAGGTCTCAGCTGCATGTAAGATTTGAATTCTTAAGGTAAGAATGTAAATATATTGATCCTCTCAGAAACTCTTCTAAGAGCTTGTACCTCTAGATTGTTATAGGCTATGAGGTGCTCCAGTAAAACGAAAAGCTTATACATGACCAGATAATCTAGCAATAGAAATATTATATATATTGGTAATTACTGATCTTCTTAATCTTTAAATTGTTGCGTCATTAGTATTCTAAGTTGATGAAAATTTATGAAACTATCAGCTTTGATGTGTTAAGAATATAAAACGATGTAATAATAAATGAATATAAAGATCGTAGAGAGTACTCCAGCAAGAAAAAGGATGTTTATGTAAAACTATAATTCAAATATCAGTCTCCTCATATTTGCACTGTTAATGAAGAGTCTTGCAAGCTATGACAACCAAAAGCTTCAGAAGTGGATTTCTGGACATACCATCTCTACGTATTTTAATTGCTCAAGAATCGCCTCCGTTTCAAGCTCCTACACAATCACATATTAGAGTATATCAGGGAAAAAAACCTCATATAATTGCATAGAATCAAATAACTGAACCTGAAAGAAAAAATTCATTATACCTCTCATGGCAGGACAAATAAATGAAAGAAAGAAAAACATGTTTATAACTTGAACACCAAGGCATGGCAGTGAGAAGTAAATGAAAGAATGATGAATAAAACAGCTGGAGAAATAACTGATATGCATCACTTCCCAAATGCATTTATCAGAGGCACAATGCAATTTGCCAAAAAAAAAATGTGTTTATGTAAACAACCATCTTCTTCCAACTGAAATAGTAACAGTACAATAAAACATGTTATGATATCTAATAGCTGTAAATCATGATCTGTCAAGTCTACCCTTAGGTCAAAATTGAGTATCATGAATTACAAGCTACAATAATACCTCACCAAAAAATTAACCAGGTGTTTTCCAACTATTTAGTATTAACCAATCTCCATAATTCATTGCAAACATTAAATGTGAGTCCAATCCAACTGGGCAGCCAAATTACCATAGGGAAAGCAATTAGTTAAATACCATCTCCCATACAAACCATTAAAACATAAGTTAACAATGAGTGTCCATCCCCAATATTCACACCTCTAAAAGCACAAGTTAGGTTGAGGATTATTTCTTAGAGCATGCAAAAATTGTCCCAAAAACCACATAATTGGGATCCAAGGATCTACCAAGCACTAAAATGAGCAGGGAAGCAAACTAAAATTCTTAACCCTTTCTTTCTCATTATTAATGCGACATCATAAGAATGTTAACATAGAGGTCCCATTTCCGTAAGACATTTGAACTTCACATTGAAAACAATTGCTACTATTAATTTTTTCACTAAGCCACCGAGACATGGCTTAGTGGTAAAGGGGTGGGGGCAGGTTGTGGGAGGTGTATGTTTGCTAGTCTCTTTAAACTTCTCTCTCTTTCTATATATGAACTTCCATAAACAAGTCCTGGTAGCCAAAAAAAGGGTGTTGCTCTAGAGAAAGCTGGGTATAGGACACACAACAGGAATTCAAAAACAATAAATTGACCACACAAATGTGTAAGAGCCCCCTCCAAGGTAATGCAGGCAGCTGTTCTGGACTGCAGCTCACAATACACCGTGAGAGTGCTTCCACTAAATGGAGCACAAAATGTCACATGACATCCCTATGGTCTGAACAAAACCAAACATCCTGATTAGAAAGAAGCATTCAGAACCATATAGCGAGAGACCCAGATGAAACTTCTTTAAACCGTCTAGCTCTGCTACCTAAAAGGTAAGCCTCACATATACATACATATACATAATAAAGGAGAGAAAAAACTATCGTGTCTAAATTTATGGGCTCACTTTAACAAGCCATTATAAGCATAAGCAACTGAGAAGTACCAAACTGAAAAATCCAACACCAACCTGTTCTACAAGTTAGTACTTTACGAAATAACAACCAGGGAAAAAGGAAACTTCTATATATCAATTGAAACTGGAAAAGCTTGTTTTCTTTTCACAAAAAATTAAGCCGGTCATTGGAAACAGAATTCAATTATGTTTTTTCTAACCCTTGAAAGTATCTAGGGAGGTAAGCAAATCCTAGTTTGCATTGCCAATTTATTAATGGGCAGAATTTACTTGAACAATCTATATTTAAGTTAATCATAGAATTAAGCATGTTATAGGTTAGAAATCATAGTAAAAGGGAAATAATGAAACAACAGGCTTTCATATGGGCCATCTTCTAAATTGACAGGTTCTAAAGATAAGTAGACAACCGTATCTCAGAAGACTTAGGCTCAACATGCAAGCAAACAGTCATAGTGCAATAGGATTAGACAAAGATAATATAACAAACTTAACTATGCAATACGATGAATGTACTATTCCCATGTGGAATGCAGTGATGCATGTATGAGAAAGGACTACAATACTAGGTATAATATAAGAGTTTACGCAGAACCCACTCACACATCATTGGTCATCTAGACCATTAGTTTTGATCTAAACATCCTAAAATCCTCGTGAATGGAAAAATCAAAGTAGTTTAAGTGCTTCTAGTTTATGGGTCAAGCAAGACAAAATAATTGCCCTTCAAGATCTGTAGAACCATTCATTTTGAGATTACTCCAGCGGACAAGTGAGAAGTTTCTACTTTACTTTTTTTTGACATGGCTTTTAGGATGTTTATATCACAATCAACAGTTCAGATAAGTGAAACTGATGACCCATCAGGTATTTCCACAAGCGTGTGTAAAGGCCTATATTACACACTGTACGTAGCATAACCTTTCCTATACCCATTTATATATACTATAAACTAGTGCACGCACATCATATTAGTGGAACTGGGATAACCTTAAGCATGCAAGTATCAAAAGATTAAGCAAACATGTCCAACAAGCTTGATTTTATTTTATAATTGAACTCCGTGGTCCCTGAGAGGGGGGGGGGGGGGGGGGGGATCTTAACTGAACGATTGTAAAATTTACCTGTGCAACAGCGCAATCTGCATGGATTGGATCCCAGAGAACAGAACAAGAACAATCCCAATCAGCAGTTTGAACAACAAAAAGAGGAGCCCTGTAGCAGAATACAAGAAATGTTTGTTACAATCTCTAGGCATATCTGGATCAGGTAAGATCTGGAAGTATTTATAGAACAGCTATTAAATAAATATGCCACATAATCATTAATTGCCTTGATGCCTAAAACATGAATCAATATACACATCGTTGGGACTTGGGACACAATCCATCCGTTTAAACGTTTAAGTAATAATCTGGCATAGTATCAAAGATTCAGAGCACAAGGCATTTAAAGGTACCAGGTTCAAAGTTCAAACCTTCCGATTCCTATTTCAAAAAGCAAAAAAGACAAAAGATAAATTTGTGGCCTCAAACCACAATCACAACTCAAAACATCACATCATAAACTCAATAATAATCTCTATCACAAAGAAGAAAGAAAAACCTCAATTCTTTTTCATTCATCAAAAACTGATAACATGACAAGGCTTAGCCTTTATTTATACTAAGATTTTCTTCAAGCCTGAGAAAAGATAGATATGAAAAAATAATATATTTCTTAAAGACTTATCCTAACAAGAAAGGAATTTAATCAAATCTATCAAAAGATTTTATTTAATTTAATGCCTAAGAAAATTATGTTTAAAACCATGGCTTCAAATGTCGGTAATGTCATATTGGTTTTTGAAGTACCCAATACTATATTAACCCCATGATGTCGGCCAATTTTGGAGCCTATATTACTGATATCACTGATATTGACAGCCGATATTGACGATATTGATACTAAAAACAACTGGTTGTACCAATACCGAGATTTTAAACCATGTTTAAAATAATCAGTACTCAAAATACAAACTTGTCCTCTATAATTAAGGCAACAAAGATTACTTTCCAAATAAAAGAGATTTTGTAAATTAAAACAAATCTAATTTTTTTATTCTCCCATTTAATTCATGTTATTTTTCTGTTCTTTATCTTTTTTGGAACTGCACCCATGCATTCATCTTTAGTGAAATTTGTGCTATACTAGTATACCGCCACTGCCGGTAGGAAACCGATCGATCAATCAGAAGGAGGAGAGAGAGGGGGGAAAAAAGGAGGGAGAGCTGAGAGAGAAAGAAGGAGATCGACGTTGAATGAAAACGGACAGATAGACAAAGCCTCTATATGAGTCAAGAGAGAAAACCTCCCATTCGATTGGTTTTGAACAACTCTCTTTCTGTTTGGAGAAACTCAATCTTGATTTTTTGAAATGAGAGAGAACAAAAATTTTCAATCAAATAGATTCGAGACCTGATATTACGTGAGTGGCAAATAAATCATCAGAACAAAACACAAAACTTGATAAGAAGTAGATAGTGGAGGATCTGGGATGACGAAATCAATCATCCTCTAACATTGGAACATTGATCCAAGGTAAATATCCATCAAAATCTCTCTTTAACAATCATGATCATTAATTCACCACCGACATCAATTGATTCCTTTGACTCTAGTGCAGACTAAAACTCGGTTCTTCCTCTGACACTAGCCCGGGCCATGTCTCTAGTTGAGGTTAGTGCTCTAGCTTAGGATCAACTCACTCTTAGGTTCTACTTCTAGATCGGTGGGGAACATGAAACACAAGCAAAAGAAAATAAAAGAAAGAGAGAAAGCAAAAAAGATATAATACAAATTTGGACCTCACACTACGAGTGGGACACACCATAATCACAACTCAAAGACATCATACTATAAACTCAATCATAATCTCCATTAAAGAAGAAAAAAAATCTCATTTTTTTCATTCTACCAACTAATTGATAATGTTAGATTAGATAAAAAGTTAATTAGTTTACATTACCAATAACCCAATACCTGTTTGTATTCTCTACATATGAGATAATCTCTCTAACAAAGTATGCTTTTTAGGGTTTTGCTCTCTACATAGTATTAGAGCATCTAAAATCCCAGTCGTCTCTTTTTTTTCTTCTTTCTTTTTTTTCCCTCTCCTCCAAGCCGCCGCGCCTTCCAAGGCTGCCACACTTCCCCCCAAGGGCTGTCGCATCTCCCCCCAAGGGTTGTCGCACTTCCCCTGTCGCACCTCCCCCAAGGCCGCCGAGGCTCAACAAAGCCTAAATGCTGCTGCCCAGGCTCAACATAGCCTTTTTTTTGGCTTCCCAGAGCCTTGTCCAAGATCAACAGAGCCTTTCTAGGCTCAACAACGCCTAACAAAGGCTCTTGCTTCTAAATGAGCCATCCCTGAGCCTCCCAAATTCCAGTATCTCCTGACTGCTGCCCTGAGGTATTGTTAAGTTGTTTTTTTACTGCTGACGATTTCTATTTTGCTTTTTTATTTGTTGTTGATGTTGGATCTAGTTGCCCCCTAGCCTTCCCTGGATTTTTTAGTCTTCATAAACTTTGCCAGGGATGTTGCTGCTCTTGAGTCCTTCACGACTAGATCAGCCTCTGCCAATCCTTCTCAGGCTATTTTAAACCTTGCTGCTTCATGATACACAATCGTGCTCTCCGATGATGTTTATGATCTGATGCTTTTATGACAATGATCTGACTGTCTTTGCATCATTCTGGTAACTAAATCAGGCTTTCTCTTTGATTGGATGATATGAGTTCTTCCTCCACTTTGCTCTCCTTTCGATCGTCGAGGCTTCTGCACCCAAGAATATTTTGGGGACTACCGTAAAGTTGAATGGCTCTAACTACTTGTTATGAGCACAAGCTTTTCATATATTTATTGGTGCTCAAAATAAGTTGGCTCATCTTCTTCCGCGTTCGCCGGCTGTAACTGATCCCACTTATGCAACGTGGCTACCTGGTGACTATTGTGTGATGATATGACTTCTAAACAGTTTGAAAGTAAAGATTAGTGGGAGTGTCATGTTCCTCACAACTGCTAAAGAGATGTGAGATACCCTAAAGGTGATGTATGAGAATGAAAAAAATCCTTCAAGCGTCTTTGAGATCTATGAGCGTCTGTTTTAACTCAAGCAGGGAGGTAAATCTGTCCCTGAGTTTTATGAAGAACTTAAGCGTCTGATTGATGAGTTAGAGATCATCAGCCTGCTATCACTGATGCCGCGACACTACGGGGGTATCGCTAATATCTCGCAATGTCAAAATTCTTGTCTGGCTTGAGTCCATCTCTTCGATCCCAGGTGGGGGTCAGATAATGGGAGGAGAATATTCCTACTTTAACTGCCACCTTCTCTAGAGTTATGCACGTTTCTAATGGAGCTAATGTGACAACTGCACCTTCGATTGAGCAATCCATCATGACCTCCGGACGTGGCAGAAGTCATGGTCGTGATCGCAGCGTGATTTTGTAGGAGAACGTGGTTCATCTGGTGCTAGACTAACTGTTAGTGATAAGGGGCCCAAACGATGTAAGCACCGCGAAAGGATTAACCACATCTCTAAAAGGTGTTGGGAGAAATTTGGTCACCTTGAATGGGCACAACTAGTTGATACTGATACTACTCTCTCTGGTGATAGCACCTATACTCCTGTCTCCGCAGCGACTCATTCTGGTACATCTGGATCTCCCACTGTAGTTTTATCACAAGAGGAGTATGATTTCAATTCGAGTTCTCTTAGAGCAATCAGTCCGCGATTCATGTATTTTTTTTAGGTATGAGTGTGTATAATGCCTCTACTCACAAGCCTTGGATATTAGATTCAGAAGGCTCATCCCACATGACAGGTATTAAACAGAAATTTGTTTCATTAAACTTTTTCAATAAAATTCCTCTGGTCAATATTGTTGATGGTACTCCGTCACTTTTACCATGTAATGGGGTAGTTCAAACTACTCCATCATTAACTCTTATTGATGTATTATATGTTCCCAAATTCTCAGTTAGCTTATTTTTCATTAGTCAGTTTACCAAACATAATAACTGTAAAATAACCTTTTCCTTCTTATTGTGTGTTTCAGGACCTGTCGACTAGGAGGAGGATTGGTTCGGGGCATGAGAGAGGAGGTATGTATTATTTGGATGACTGAGTAATCCCTTCTAACTTGGTTCCAGATCAGCCTGATCAAGTTCTACTTTGGTACTGGCGCTTGGGTCATCCGTCGGTTAAAAGCTTCGGTCTGTAATTCTTATTACGTCTTCTGTTTTCACTTTAAGTTGTGAGTCGTGTGAGTTAGATAAGTATCATCATGCTACCTATCAGAGTTAAGTCAACAATCGCAGTAGTTCCGCGTTTGAGCTAGTTCACTCAGATGTCTGGAGTTCTAGTCGTGTGCCTTCCATTAAAGGTTTTAGATTTTTTTCTTTTTGTGATGATTTCTCTCGCATGACTTGGCTATACTTACTAAAAGAGAGGTCAGGAGTATCCAAGATTATTGAGCTTTTCTCTAATGAGATAAAAAATCGTTTTCTATTTCCATTCGTATACTCCGTACTGACAATGCCTTAGAGTATTTAAAAAATGATGTGTCTACCTTCTGTTCTAAAAATAAAATTATTCATCAGATATCTTGTTTTTATACATCTCAACAAAACAGAGTTTCTAAACGCAAACGTAGACATATTCTGGATGTCGCTAGGACCATGATGATACACATGTGTGTGTTAAGTGCCTGCCATCTAATTAATAAGATGCCCTCCTCGGTTCTTGATGGTTAAATTCCTTTTTCTTGTCTGTATCCTAACAAGAGTTCTCCATGAATCCACGTGTTTTTGGATGTACTTATTTTGTTCAGGACTTAACTCCCGAGTTAGATAAACTTTCTCCTCGATCAATCAAGTGTGTTTTTTTTGCATACTCTAGAACTCAAAAGGGATACATGTGTTATAATCCCTCCACCAAAAAATATCTCGTGTCTGCAGATGTCACGTTCTTTGAGTCTATTCCATATTTCTTCCCACAGCATCTTATCACACTTTTTAAACTATATTCCTTTTTCACTGTCTGTGCCATTGCCTGCATAATTGTCTGCATCAACTCCGGCTGATTCTTCGCCAATGCCACTGGTAGACACTTCGAAGTCACCTGCATCAAAATCAGTTCAGAATTTCAGATATGTCAACACTCATCGTCAAAAAGCTTCTGCCTCTGAACAGCTCCAACCGATCCCTCTCCTGAAGACGGTCCCCTTCTTAACCATCAACATTTCCTCTAACCTTGGTATCCCCATTGCCCTTCGTAAAGGTAACCGATCTTGCACTAATCATTCTCTTTCAAAGTTTATTTTTTATGATCATTTTAACCTCACTTTTCGTCAGTTTGCTCTATCCGTGTCTTCTGAGTATATACCCAAGTCTTGTGAGGAGACTTTATTGGTACCTATCTGGAAGCAAGCCATGGATGAGGAGATAGATGCGCTTGTCTCTAGAGAAATTTAGGAGTTAGTTTCAGCGCACACAAATGTTATTGTGAGATGTCGTTGGGTCTATACCTTCAAATTTAACCCAGATGGATGGTCAATTAATATTGTAACACCCCATTCCCGGAATACGTACTCAGATACGTGTTCTGATTTTTTATCGAATTCTTTCAATTTTTTCCTGTATTTATTTTTTATGATTATTTATATCATCATTTGGTATTTGGATCGGATTTCTGAATTCAGAATTAACCCGAGTCTAAACAGGAGACCCGATCTCAGTGTATTGCTATATTGTCAATTTGACCTTTCTGGTAGTCAGATTTGATCAATTTTAGTTTCAAACATTATTTTCTAATATTTTAAAATTTTCATGATTTTAAAAAAAATTTCTGAATAAAATTGCAAAATTTTCAAAACCTGTATCAACCGGCACTGTCGATCAATTCTCGAATTTTTAATTTACAAACAGAGTTGAATTACCTAAAACTGCTTTCACACTGTTTCTCAAGATCATATTTTCTATCTTAACGTATTTTTGGAGATTTTTCTGAATGTATCAAAATTCGACCGGATTTTGGTGTCAACCAGTATCGCTGGTAGATTTAGAATTTTTAATTTGAAAACGGGATTAGATTTTTTGAATCCGATTTCACCACGATACCTAATATAATATTCAATTTTTTGAGATCTTTCTGAGTTCTCTATTTTTCTGGCATTTTGGTATTTTCGATGCTTTCCTAGATCCGGAGTTAATACCAGGACTTTCTCCTTTATTTTTCTTTTCCCCTATTTTTCTCCTCTGCTCCTTTTATTCCCTCTTTTCTTTTTTTCTTTTCTTTTCCCCATTTTCCTCCACCACACAATTTCCTCCCAAAATATCTCCTTTTCCCTACTCATTCTCTCTCCTCCGTTTCTCTCTCCATCCTAGACACGCATTCTGGTCTGGACCCGAACGCGGGTCTCCCCCAACACCGAACGCGGTGGTGAGCACATCCCCCCTAAATTCTCTCTAATCTATCTCCTTCTCAATCTCTAATTCACTCTCGTTCTCTCTAATCTCTCTCTCATACTATCTTTCTCTTCCCTCCTCTAGTGACTAATGCCCCCGGCGCCCCTCCACTTGGCCAGCGACCATGGCCTGCGGTGACCCCTCTCCGGCGCCTCTCTACATCCCCCCAAGCTCCTCCATCTCCAACTACACCGTCTCCATCTTCTTCAAGATTCACCATCAGTACCCACTTCTCTTAGATTCCTCCACCACCACCATCACCACCACCTTCCTCCCAACTCTGGCGACCCCAGGGCCGGTGGCCAACCCCGACGACCACCCCACATCCCTCTCCACCCCATCTCCCCCAATCTCCACCACCTCGTTCAATTTCACTAAAAACCCACCTCCATCTCCATTTCTTCAAATTCAACCACCACTTCTCAAATTCCCACCACTATCTCCACCATCACCCTCTTCCTTATCGTCTTCTTCAACCTCAGCCACCAATTCACCTCCCCCACTACCAAATTCTCCACCACCTCCTCCAAATCCACCAACCCAAACACCATCACCACCACCTAAACCCATCATCTCCTTCAATTCCCCCTCAAATTTCTCCACCACAACCACCAATTCCTCCTCCCACACCACAGCCACAATCACCACCTTCACCTCCTCCATCTTCTTCATCATCACCCCAACTCCACCACCACCTACATCACCTCCACCATCACCTCCAAACACCATCCCTATTCTTCTCCCTCCCCCTTAAAGTGGCCGCCGACCACCCTTGGCCGGCGCATGCCGGGCTGCCCTCGGCGCCGCCTGGGCCCACGGCCAGGCCAGCCCAGGCCGGCGAGCCTCCCCCGGTTTTCCTCTGTGCATGAGTAGAGAGGCTCCCCTCTTTTTAATTCATTCTCTCTCACCACCCTCTTTTACTTTCCCTTTATTCTTTCTCTCTTCTCTCATGATTTTCTCTCCTCTATATATATATGTTTATATTTTAATATTAGAACGCGTAGGCGCGTTGATATTGGAGTTCCAGAGATAAAAAATTTCACGGTGTTTTCCGCATTTAGGCAAGTGTTCTCGCCTCTTTTCTGGGTTTCCCCACTTTGACGGGTGATTGTGTTTTATTCGTGTAAATGGTGTAATATTTGGGACTGTATATTTGTATTGGTGTATTTTATCGGTATTGTGGACATGTAACCAGTATTGTGTTTGTACCAGTGTGGATGTGTATACTGTGGATATGTGTATTGTACCGGTTTGATGTATCTGTAGCCATGTGACGAATGGTTATATTAGAGTAGTTAAATACATGTACATATATACTGCCTGTGATGCGTTCTATTACTGTTTTATAACATGCGTGGCCGACCCTTCGTGGTCGTTAGCCTGCGGGCTCAACTGCTTCGCAGTTTATCTAAATCTATTGCCGCCTGGACGGTGAGTTTAGTGCTCAACGTTTATTCGCTAGATCACTTGTGCAGAAGTTGTGACCGGGAACAATTGACGTAGTGGTTAGACACTCGTTTTAGGCACGCGCACAACTGAGCCATGTGTTTTAGCGACTAACACTGCTTGCTGATTTTACCCCAATACTGCTTAGCTTCGCATAACCCCACGCTTAGCTATTTGCTACATGTTACATTCTGTTACTGCATATGTATGCATGTGTGGTACTAACATCTCCACCAGGTACTCCACAGCTCCGAGCTTAACCACTTTGTGGTTTTACTGCAACCTTCGTGTTTAACCTATCTGAGGTTTATTAGAGTCCTTTGGACTTTTATATGTTACGCCTGACAGGCGGACATCACTTCACGCTAACTCTATTCGAGCATAGTTATCCCGTGAGCACGGCTGTGCCGTAAGCGGTAGTATGGCGTTCATACGCATGCTTCGGCACGTGCATTTAGTGTGCTGCGAGCGATAACCACGCCGAGCGTGATTGCATCTAGTGTTGTACATTAGCTTCGCTCTAGCTTGTTTAACTCCGCTTAGATGTTCGCTTACTTGCTTGCCTGCTTGATAATTTAACTATTATTCTTTTCTTGATGGTTGTGAAGAGTTTGAAATCTGTACTTATACTGTTTTTCAAACTGTATCGTTTTTTTTTGTATTCGTACCGATCCCCTATATTGGTACTGTTTTTCTGTATTCGTACCGATCCCTTGTATCGTACCATTTTCCTATATTCGTACTGTCCTCTGTATCGGTATTATTTTCCTGTATTGTGACACATGACAATGATATTTACTGTGCTTATTACTTGACATGCTATCACTTTCTATGTTGATCACCTGTCACCTGTTATGATATCACCTATCATCTGTTTTATACTACTTATCACCTGCCACCTGTTATATTACCACTTGACTTGTGATTATCATATTTCGGGAATCCTGTCCTACTATCCTATATTATATACAGTGACATGATCCATACTACTCATGTACTCCTGTTACTCTTTAATTTCTGAACCTGATACGCTTCTATTATTCCATAAATTGATAATTAAATAACAAACTATAAAAAGAACAACTTACATCGGGTAAGGGAGAAACTGACAGACTTCAAGTGGTGAACATGTTTACAGTGGTATTAGGTATGTTGTGCAACAAAAACTTCCGAACCTACCTGAGGGCCCTTCAGGTGTCCGAGAGGAGCGCTGACTCCCTACCTCTTGTTACATTCATGAATGGGCATACAATGAGACCCACCTCTTGTACACCTTGCGGCCGGTTCCGTAACACCAACAACGAACACCCTGGGTCATGGTCTCGTGCATGTACGAAACTCACTGTAAACATAACCCGCTAGTTTCATCATCAGTTTGCAATAACAACCTCGACTTACTCATATATGGAGGTATGTGGATATATGAGTCGGACGAGTAATAATAATAAGATGCTAATTAATAAATCGTCGTGATGTTTTGCAATTCAGGTCATATACATTCGGATTACGATAACATGGTGCATAAGGTATATAGATGAGGGTTTCTTTATTTAGATTATTCTTTCGACGTACTTGTCTCATGAGGCCGTAAACTGAGCTTGTACAACTAGTTTTGCTTGTATTCGGTATTATCAGTTTTATCAATTTTCTATCAGTTTTATAATGTTTTCTTAATTTAAAAGATAACTCGGGTTATATGAAAACTAGATACGGTAATGTGAGATATAACGTATATATATGAGGGTTTCTTTTTGGATTATTCCTTCGACATAATAATCTCGCGGATTGATAATTTGGGCTTGTATAACTGGTTTTACCATGTTTACTTCACCTGATGTCTTATTGCCTGCTCCTGTATGCATGTGTTCATGACACGATTTTCAATAATACTCTTTAATTTAGATTTATTAATACACGTGTGCTTATCTATGCACGCCATTTGGCATTCATCTTGCCACTCATTAGGGAGTTCTGACTTTCCTGTACCTGCATGTTCAGATCTCAGAGCTTAGAGCTCGTGGGTTCTCCCGGTTGCTTATCAGAGTGGCGGAGCAGAAGCGTGGATCATCGGCAGACGTTCGGGCCTTATCCTTCAGGCCCCTTGCTTGTCTCTCGAGTTTTTCTTTTGTAACTCATGAACGTTTTTGTATTATTCATAATTGTATATCTCCTTATATTCTCACATTTGCGTTTTTCAGTGATGTAATATTCATGAAATATTGTGTCACATCTGTGATAACTTTGTAACTTACTCATATGTTGGAATATATAATGCACCACGTACATTCGTACTCTAGTTCTTACCTATAGTGATGCTTAGAGTATATATGTGAGGGTATTTCTGACCTAAGTATATACGTTGCAGTAATGTCTCCATAGCTGCAGAATCGGGGCGTTAGATATAAGTTCAGACTCATGGCCAAATGTTACACTCAGACCTATGGCATCGATTATTTTGAGACATTCTCGCCAGCTGCCCAAATGAATTCCATTAAGATTCTATTTTTTTGTTATTGTTAACTTATTATGGCCTTTGTTTCAGCTGGATGTAAAAAATGCCTTCTTATATGGGGATCTTCAGGAGAAGGTATATATGGAGCAACCTCCAGGTTATTTTGCTCAGGGGAGAATAAAGTCTGACGTCTCAAAAAAGCTATATATGGCCTTAAGCAGAGTTCACGGTTGTGGTTTAAGAAGTTCAACATTATCATCTCTGGCTTTGTGACCAAAGACATGGAGAGACCTAAATACTTTCTGATAATTAAAGTTGCACATCAAAACATAGTGTTCTTTCTCAACGAAAATACGCCCTGGATCTTCTGGAGGAAATAAGACTATTGGGGTGCAAGCCTCCTAGCACTTCAATGGAGCCAATATGGACTTATGATTTGATGAAGTCACACACAAGATGATTCAAGAAGATATAAGAGATCGATTGGGAAGTTGATCTATCTCATTGTTACTAGGTCATATATAACTTTTGTTGGTGTATTGAGTAGGTTCATGCATCAACTCAGAGAAGTTCATTGGTGAGTTGTGTTAAGGATTTTAGCTTATATCAAGAGTTGTCCAGAAAAAAGGCTTAGTGTACAGGAAACATTGACATATACGCATTTCTAAATACTCATACTCAGGTTATGCTGGTAACCAAAGAGACAAGAAATCTACTACTGTGTATTGTACTTTTGTTGAAGGAAATCTTGTGACTTGAAAGAGTAAGAAATAAGATATTGTATCTCGCTTAGGTGCAGAAGCAGAGTATAGAGCCATGACTCATATTGCATGTGAGATAGTTTGGTTAAAATTTTACCGGTGAAACTTGGTTTTCAACAGCTTAGATCAATGCTTATGCATATATAATAATCAGTTTGCTATTTACATTGCACAGAATCATGTATTCCATGAAAGAACCGAGCACATTGAAATTGACTGTCATTTCAGAGATGCTTAGATCAAGAAGGTGGTTACTTTCCAGTTTACACTTTCATCGAAAGTGTTAGCAGATATTTCTTACCAAAGTTGTCTCATCCCAGGTGTTTTCTAACCTATGTAACAAGCTGGGTATGTTAAAAATCTATGCTCCAATTTGAGGGAAGTGTTAGATTAGATAATAAATTAATTGCATTATTGGGTTTACATTACCCATAACCTGATACCCATTTATATCTCTATACATAGAGATGATCTCTCTTTAATAAGGTATGCTTTTTAGGGTTTTGTTTCTCTACACATAACATGAAAAGGCTTAGCTTTTATTTATACTAAGATTTCTTTTAAAGCCTAAGGAAAGATAGATATGAAAAGCAAAAAGCATCCTTCCTAGAAAACTAATCCTAATAAAAAAGAAATCATATAAGATCTTTCAAAAGATTTTACTTAATATCTAAGAAAACTGTCTAAAAACTAATTAAAAGTCCAAAACACGCACACATCCATTAAGAACTGTTATCAAGAGCCCTACACAGATCTAAAATTTAAAGTATCATCAAAGACCAGTTCTGACAATTTGAATTATTTATTTAGATTACTAACAAAAACATTCACATTTTAAAAGCAATTGTACTTGAAAAGACGTATTCTTGATAGAATTTTACCTGCGCCACTTTCCACATATAGTTCCTTTATCTTTTTTGTTTTTGTATGTAACTGCTCGACATTGAATCCAGTTACCAATTGAGCTAAATTTGGATGGATTTTCAGCATTTTGAACCTATGTATGAGATGAAATACTTGAGCATATAGATGCACAAGAAACAATAGTTTATAAAATTATCAAAATAAATCTGGAAGGCTTACATCAAGGCTAGCACAACCGTCAAGATCGACTTCAAATGTTCATTGAAATAGTTAGAATCTCTACACAAAAAAACAATAATCAAGGAAAATGACGAAATAAATAAAACAACATTAAAGTAACTAGTTCCACCAAAAAATTGAATGGTGTTTCTGACATGTATATTAGAAACAAAGAAAGTTAAGAATTAAAAAAAAAACATTCGTAAAAAAATAAATTGAATCCCGTACTGTAAATTGTTTTCAAAATAATACCACGAAACGAGTCAACTAATGCCAGATGCACAAGAGATTCAATATGGGGGCAAGTGTGGGAGTAGGAACTGTAGTTTTCAAAAGATTTAGGAAGCTGAGGCACATAGAAAGTGTTAGTATTATACTTGAAGCTAAAATTGATGAAAAATAATTAGTTTGAGGTTGTAATTTACAAATCAAGTGATGCAATGAATTTATAAAAGGGAAAATTGATAATTGGACTCCTTGACTGAGTTTGAACTTCTTATAAACCTTTTGCCCATTATCTTATTTTAAAGCCGATATGCATAAAACTTATTAAAATGTACATAGTGTATAAATCAGTTATAATCTTACCCTTTTATGTACTGCACATTTTCCCCTTACAGGCTTGAAACTTTTTGAATGGGTACGAAGACAAAGAAACTAATTTAAACTTGTAAACAGATCAGTTAATTTAAAAGGATAAATTTCAGCGTAGACGCATAATGTTGGCTTGGGTTTTTGTGTGTGTCGCTGCGCGGGGAACTTTATGAGGTTCAAAAGATGTGGAGAGCTAGGAAAACGACGAATTTCAGAAAAAAAAAGTAGACATGTGCCCTTGTATGCGTTTTGTCAAAGACAATTAAGGAATGGTACCTTTAGAAAATGGTTGAAATAATAGTCGGTAGGACATCTTCTATATAATGATATGAATGAAGAACCATATACGTTTTGGATTAAGACATAAGATCCTGATGTCACAGGGGTTAGAGGAAATTCAAATTCAGTCAGATAACCTTTATTTAATTTTCTGTTTAGGCTTTAGCAAATCAAATCAATAAGACATATCTATAAATGATGATGAAAAAAGAGAGTTTTTAGAATCTTGTTCTAGAAAGACCCTTGAGTATTCAGGTCTAAGATTAACTTAAAATGAAATAGACAAAAGAATGGCAGCAATTGATCAGAAGCAGGAGACACAACTGTATACACTGTTGGATAATGCATTGAAAGTTTAACAAATAGACTGTTACAATAACCGCCAAGACTTTCCCTAAAGAGTCCTAATGGCTTTAAGAAAATGTCTAGTGTGAGAATACAAATAATTGGACCACCATTCATGTTCTTCTATCAGATGCCCCCAATCAGAAAATAGACTACTCACTAGTGCTACTTACGATTGACATGACCTGCTGTTATCACCAGTAGCATGTGAAATATTCAATAAAATCTATCCAAATTTCTCTTCTACATGATCAATCTTCTGATGAAGATTTTGTGTACCAACAATTGTAGTTGACCACCTTTCCTTTTTAACAACTAGCAGGTGGACCTGCTATTGATAATCTTTTATCTTACTTAAAGGACCAACTATCAAGTTTTACTCTTCTATAGATCTTTGAACACCACTGTTCTCAAGACTCTAAATAAGTCCCATAAATCTTAAACTTAAAAAAAAATTCCCCAAAAAGATACAAAACAAACATAAAAAATGTAATTATGTTAAACAACACCCTTAAGCTTCCTTCTAAGACAGTTTCAGCTCCTTCAATGCTGTAAAACATGTTCTCATCATCTTATGAATCAACCACAATGATTGTGTTGATGAATATCATACTTAAGGACTAAAATTGGAGCTTTTTAAATGACAAACGTTTAGCAGAAAGGACTAATGAGAGTGCTGGAGAACAGTATCAATCTTTCAGCTCCTTCATTTCTCTAATAAAACAAAGTATCTTGGTGGCGCATGAAAAAAAAGAAACTAATTCTTTGTATAAAAAGTAATAATGTAGATTCAGGAGGTTTCCTTCCTTCTTGGGCCAGTTTGTCTCAAATTTATTCCTCTATACAGAAATTCTTACAACATAGATTTATTATACACACTCATGGATGCTCAGATTGTCTTTTTTACTCTAAGAGTACAGAGTCTACAGACCAGTCTTGGAACCTCATTCTACAACAGATATTAAAGCGAGCCTCAATCCACAACAGATACTAAAAGCTAGTACTAACATTGAGATCAAGGGAAAATGGAATACCACCAATCCCTTAAAAATGAAAAATGCCAGCAAACTAACTAATTCTAGCAAGTCTAGATGCGAAATATGAGTTCGGAAGATTTATCATCAGCTAGTGTTGGTGAAAATTACTCGTGAATTGTAGATGTGCACTGAATTAACCTACTATTTACTTGCATAGCATTCACTATGGTTATAAATATCAGCCGATTACGATATATATCGCCAATATCATATCGGATTTTTATGTACCTAATATAATATTAACCCTATAATATAGGCTGATATACCCGACATGGCCGATATTGCTGATATGGATACTAAAATATCATTGTCCGATAACAATACATATACCAAGATTTTAAAACATGGTTTTCACCTTTCTTGCAATATCATTTTCTTTGTGAAACACTTTTCTAAAATATTTTTATATATCGACCGCCATAATCTTTCATATTTGCATATCAACTCTTGGTATCTTATTATTTCCAAATTTATATCTCAATCATTTAATCTTATTTTATCTGTTAGTTTCACAATTTAACCAGTTTACCATTTAGAATATACTCGGAATATTCCCTAATTATTTAATCAGGTTCCCTCTATATTGTAACAGGTAATTGAGAAACTAAATGGGAGGCCAATTTTTCACCCAACTTAACTGATTTAAGGGGTTTTTTCCCCGAAATGTTAGGATTTTGGGTGATATGAACATGTGAAAGATTTTGGGGTTCAACATGTCAAAAACCCCTTGTCCTATAATTTTTAAGAGTGTGGGTAAGTGAGGAATAAATACATTGGAAAAGGTGTGGGAGCCCACCGATTCAGTATGGACAACCAAGTAAGGATATACATCACAAGGAGCTGAGAGAAAGACCTCATCCTTGCAAGTTATAAGAAATGACTTGAGGAAACTGACTGTTGATTCAAAAAATTCCCTTAACAGGAACGATTGGGGAGGAAACCTAACTCGTAGAAACATGTACCACATGGACCGTAAGAACTTGTTTGTATGTCATGCATGTGAGAATTATGCATATCCCAAAGCTTGCACGTGCGAGAAAACCAAAGAAAGATACCCAGAACATTGTAAAGGGTCAAAAGCAAACTATATGTTTCAACATCATGACAGTGCAATTGACATTCTTTGAGATAAACTTATACTTGTATTCTTCCTACAACCAAACTTCAAAGTAGTGAGAATTAAAAATGAGACACATTAGAAAGACGTACTCTGAGATTGGCCCAGTCCACTGTGGTATTTCCGCTTGAAAATCTTTGCCAATTCGAACCTCAGATGTATATGGCTGATTGTCTCTCAACATGCTCAATATAGGGCCTCCTCTACCATGAGACCTTCTATATCTGTGCTCAGACAAAATATTAGCTGACTTTCTAGGACTAATCTCCACCAGGGCTTTAGGTTTTTTCTTGAAACAAGGCTGACAATACCAATGATCAACTGGAAGCTTTTTCACTTTTGGGTGACAGCAAGATACATGAAATGCATCTTCACAAAGGTCACAAATTAGCATCTTCAGTGGATTTTCCAAAAGATTACATATTTTGCAAGACTCAGAAATGTTAGCATCATTGACTCCCAGAATTTTCGGAGGAGCATAAGCACTGGTAGTCTTCACTCCTACAAGAAGCCCATGCCTTTTCAGGAAAGAGATGCATAACTCCTTTGCTGAGGTGAATTCCTCAAGTGGTGCTGTAGCAATGACATCGCATGAGGAGCACTCCCCACAGTCCACTTGCGCCTTCATGATAGCTGAATTGTGTCCACTGTTAGATTTTGATGATGAAGAGCTAGTGTGTACATGGAAGCAGTGCTTTGATGTAGATTTCAAGTGATTACTGACAGATGTTTCTGCAGAAGAGTGACTACTTTCACTAAAAGTCTATCATTTTGCATTGATTCCAGAAACGATGCGGAATTCTGTGCCCCTTTAATCTGTGAGCAGGGAATGGTAATGGACTTATGTAGATGGTGCTGCCCAGAAATTGATGAATTTCCAGAATCTACAGGTTGCCCAGATGAACCACGTACAGTGAATACTGGAGCACTTGGAAGAGCATTTTTCTGCATTGTCAAGGGATTGCCTGTGGAAATTATGCTCACAGCAGAACCATTAATTCCTTTATCACAATTTATTGTATTTTCTTCTGACAATAGAGTGTTAGTGTTCCTTCGCAGCCTTCTCCTTTTGTACACAAAGCCATCCCATTTAGATGCAAAGTTGGCACACGTGTCCTTGACAGCTGAAATATCAGAACTGGTTTTGGAAATCTCCATAATTTCAGAAGAAGATATTTTGCTTCCTTCTTCCCCCGTGCAAATAGATTTTCTGCAAGTGTTAAAAGGGCATTTACCATTTGGGGCCTTCTGCCAAACTTCCCGACAATGTGACCAGTCACAAAATAGTTCCATGTTGTGTTGTTTTGCAAGGTCAGATACAAAAGACAGTTCTGTGCTTAGAGAATCAGGAAGAGATCTCTGAATCAACATTTACATCACCTGTTTCTGGTGTTGGGGGACCCAAAAGAAATAATGCCACCCATGCATATTTTAAGGAAGTGAATTTAAGAGGAGTATATAAGAATGTTTCAGACTAAATCACTGCCTGCACAAAATGGAATGTGTTGAATAAAAAGCTTAGCAGAGATTTGATGGAACATTAAGGTACCAGAGAAAAAAATTAGATAACTTTCAAACAGCACTCACACAGCATATAAACAACAACACATTGAATGTAAAAGAAGATATACAGCAGGGAAATACAAAGTTTTTTGGTCTACAACAATGAGTTAGATTAGCAAAATAACCAGTATTTCTGCACCTATAGAGGATTTCTTAGCTAACAATGGTTTTTAACTTGTATATCAAGGGATGAAGGGATGTACCAAAGCCCATTGCCATGAGATGGTAAATTCTTGATTGGTTCTGCAAAAATGTTGGAACAATCTAGATATCTGAGAATTAAATCATCATAAATTCAATTATGGGGATGGTGGAAAAACACATGAACACATGATCTCTAACCGGTTACAGTAGAAAATATCCCCTCAACCCTCAACAACTCTGAAATTGCAGTGAGGGTTGATTGATACATTTACATACTCCACTTCAACAGGATGAACACCATGTTTGTGTAGCCTTTTGTGTTGGTCTAAAGGCCTATCACTCTAGTTTTGATAATGATTAACTCATGTAGTTGTAGCACTAATGATCTTGTGTTTATTAAATTTCACATATTCAATCAAGATCTTAGTTGATACTTAACTTCTTCAATCTAACACATGTTAGTTCAAGAGCTTAAGCATAAAAAATTATATCAAGTACTGAAGGAGGAGTCTAACTCTACATGGATCAAATTTGGATCAATTCTACATGGAGAAGAAGATCTTCAAGAAGACTTGAGTTTAGAGTTTATGAGTTTATATCTTGTGTAAAGTTTAGATTAGTTTTGATTACTCAAACTTACACGCACACACAAAAGTTTGATGTTAGTTTTTCAAGGACAAAAGATTTGATTTTCGAGTTAACCCGTTTTTGGTTTCATGAACAGATTTTATCAAAACAAGTTTATATTGGTTTTAATATAATATATATATATTATATATATATATATATATATATATATAATATATATATATATATATATATATATATTAGATTTCACCATATACATTGATGCTTCAAATGTGTTTAAAAAACTTACTTTAATGAGTTGAATTCATGAGTTTAAGTTGTGTATTTATCAAATATTATTTTTATGATGTATATTAATATATATTATCAAAAATTAATTTATATGTTTTATAAGTGTATTAGATTTTATCCACACACATTTGTGCTTCAAAAGAGTTTGGGAAACTTGTTCTGTATATATGCAAGTTTTGAAAAAAACTAAATTTTCATCTGAAAGTTTAGCTTTTAGAAAATATGATTTTGTTTCAAGTTTGAATTTCTATATAAGTTCTCATGTTTGTAATATGTATTGATTCTTGATCACGCATATTTTTGCTCTAGTATTTTTACATTAACTTAGTTTTGTGAAATTTATTGAGATTTATTGGCATTTAAAATGGATTTAAAAAGATATCTAAATGTTTCAAAATATTGTTTTTGGGCTATTGCTGGTCGACCGCACGGTCGACTGACGTGCACGAGCCCAAGAGAGTTAGAGTTTGGTCAACCGAGCGTTCGACCGCAGCAAAGATCAGCCGACTGACCAATCGATTAACTGTATTTCACAGAGCTCTCGAGTTTTCTCGGTCGACCGCTGGTCGACTGGCAAGAGCATGGCTTTCTAGAGTTGGGCTTGGTTGACCGCTAGAAAAAACCCCAACGGTCACATTTATGCTTATTGGCGATCGACCACCCGGTCGACCGCAAGGCGTATCTGGCCTGGATTTGAGGCTAATCGCTAGTTTTATTTTAGGGCTATAAATAGTGGCTTTATTTGAGTTATTCCTAAGATTTTCAAGTGCAAATTTTCCAACATTCAACAGAGTTTTTTAGAGAATTTTTCAACAAGTTTTTGAGCTCCAAGCCCATATATTTCTTGTGTTTTTCAAGTGTTTCAAAGTTTTAAAAAATCAAAGAAAATAAGTTTTTAAGAAGTACATGTTTCTTTTTTCAAGTTTATATATCTTCATAGAAGTTTTCTCAATTATTTTTTGAAGAGTTTCATTTTCAAAATCTTTTTTTTCTCACAAAATTGAGCTTCATTATAAAATCTATCCTTTAGGATCTTGTATTGTGAGATTTTTTTTGACATCTTTGTGGTCACCATAGATTGTAACCTCCAATTTGCTTTGTGCATTTGGCTTTGTGCCCTCCTCTTGTGCAAAGGTTTTGCTTTGTGCATTGACTTTGTGCCTCCTCTTGTGTAGATGATTGGAGTTTGTGTCCTCTGTGGAGATAGTGAAAATTCTTCACGTGATGAAAACGGAGACATAAAGCAAGTGGCTTAAATCTCGAACATATTTTTATGTTTATGTTTGCTATCTCTCAATCAACTCTACTTGTTTATCTCTTGCATTGATATTATTACTCATCTCTATATGCTTGATATTGTGCTTACACTTTCATTAATCCAAGAAAGCTATTGAAGTACCTCAACTCTTATATAAACAAAGAATCTTGAGGAGAAGTTGCAGAACCCTTTACCGGAAATTCGGCTTCACTTCTTGATTGTCAATTGTGTGTTGAGGTATTTGTTAGTGTAAAATTTTAAATTCCGCATTTGATTAGCACTTCACCTATTCACCCTCCCCCTTTAGGTGAACTTTCATTTTGAACAACGGGATTTTTCTTTAAAAAAAAACTTTAAATACATGCCAGGCTGAATTTGACTGGCGCAAACAAAATTCAAAGTTGTGATGAGGGTCAAAAGATATATTTCTAGGCTATGCTCTGACCAGTGTTCTAAATATCCTCGATATAACCCCGATATTGCGTTTACGGCACCTAGCCGCAATGATATGGCACATCCAAACCGATATAGCGTTTTTCATCCAAAATCGCCGATAAATAGGCATAAACCCAATATATCGGCCGCAATTTCGGACGATTTTGGACCCAATATAGCGTTTTATACCAATTTTCGGTTAGGTATTTGGTAATTCGAGTGATGTGGCAATGTGACATTTTTGAAGATTCTATAATTGGATAGTGATTATGCATTCATAGGTCTAATGCAAGTTATCGAGTTAAGTATATCTTAAACATATAAGTATGATATTTTATGTAGATTTATATAATTTATGCATATATTGACATATTGAGATGCGATTTAAGACAAGAAGATATGTATATTACAGTCCGATTTTGACATTCGATTTTTGAAAATATCCCCGATATATCACTGATATATCCCCATCTCCGATAAATTTTTCCAGCCGATGGAGCCGCTGTGGCCGCCATTTAGAACACTGGCTCTGACATAAGCTTAGATACTAGATCATCATAATACATGATCTCCAGATGCAAAGATCAAAGTGACACAAAGAACAAACACCCTGAACCATAATGCAAAATTATTCCAAGAGGGCCTGGAGTATGCCGATGTTGACACCTAAGGATCAAATTCAGACATAGAATGTAACTTTACTCAAAGCCTATTCTTACCATTAAGGCTCAACCTTATAATCATGTCAGTGACAAAAATGACCTTTGCTGCGCCGATTTCTTCGAAACAAGTCACTGTATGGATACATAACCGATACCGATGTTTGCATGTACTTGATGGTTTCTTGTTGGATACTTCTATATGAATCCAACAAATGTAAGGTTTAAAACAACAATAATATGCAGATTTGATTTTTCAGGATCCACAAGTTCAATTAAAATCGACCAGTAATTCATCTAATGAGCTTGAATCTTTGATTCTTCAAACTCCTAAAACCAAACACTTCAATAATGAAAAATATTTGAAAACCAATATCACTTACAGATTCAGTCTGTTTAAGCTTTTGGTAACAACAATTTTAAACTAAGTTTTAATGTCACACTTTGAAATTTTCCAGATTCAAAAATAACTATTAATGATAAACATATAATAAGTTATAGAAATATAAACTTTCATTTATTTATGATGTACATTGAACTCAGGGTTCCCATCATATATATTGACATAATCAAGGACATGTACGATGGAGTAGTGGCAAATGTCAGAACTTGTGGAGGCATAACGAGTGATTTTTCTATCGAAATTGAATTGCGTCAAGGATCTGCATTGAGTCAATTTTTATTTGTCATAGTGATGATGAAATGGATGAGCTTACTAGAGCTATTCAGGATGAGATACCATAGTATATGCTATTTGCTGATGATATTGTCCTAATCAATGAGACGAGAGCTGGGGTAAATGCCAAATTGGAGTTATGGTAGCAAACTCTAGAATCTCGAGGTTTTGGATTAAGTAGGATCAAAACAGAATATATGGAGTGCAAATTCAGTAAACAAAAAATCAGAGATTATAGTATTGTGAAACTAGACGAAAAAGGAATACCAATGAACAGTCATTTTAAGTATTTGAGCTCTATTATCCAAAATGGATGGAGAGATCAACAGTGATGTCAACCATAAGATCCAAGCCAGCTGGTTGAAATGGAGGAGCGTAACATGAGTTTTATGCTACCGTAACATTCAGTTATGATGAAGGGAAAGTTTTATCGGACTGCTATTAGGCTAGCTTTGTTATATGGCACAGAATGTTGGGCTATAAAAGATATCATGCCCAAAAGATGAGTATAGTAGAGATGCGCATGTTCCGTTAGATGTGTGGTAACACGAGGAGAGATAAGTGAGAAATAAAGATATTCGTATTAAGATAGGTATAACCCCTATTGAAGATAAGATGAAAGAAAAATGCATACGATGATTTGATAATGTGCGACGTAAACTTATAGATGCGTCAGTCCGACGAGTAGAGCGTATCAAATTAGGACACGTTAAAGGACCACGGGGGAGAGCGAAGAAACATGAATGGAGGTGATACGACAAGATATAGAGGCTAAAGATCTTAATGAAGGCATATTGCTCGATAAGAATGAGTGGAGAAAGCTGATCCATGTGCCTGATCCGCGTAATTCTCTTTTGGTTCATGCAGCCTACCCCAAATACTTGGGACAAATGGCTTAGTTGTTGTTGTTGTTGCATTGAACTCAGGGTTATTACATGTATATTCAGAATATATACCAAACTCGAGTTATTATGAGTCAGCAATGTATGACTTGTGAAAATTAAAAATTACATTTAACAAATAGTACAAGATATGTAATATATTATGTAGGTGGACATATTATATATAGAAATAATATACAATATATAAATATGTCACTTAATATGCATGTAAATATCAAGAATATAGTTTCGGACTAATAAGCCCTTACAATGCATGTCCATGAAGCAAGGACAGTTTGATAGAGGAGACATGCGTGTGTTGAGTACTGGTTGACATGCATGAATACTCCCATTTTATGTATCCTAATTGGTTAATATGCATGGATACTCCAATTTTATGTCTCCTAAAATTATGTTTGAGATGTACCCCAAGGATTATTATTATTTAAACCCAAAACACCTGCATTCTTGTTGAAGTGGGTTTGGTTCCATTGGGTTACAAAACGAAATAACCCCAAACTCTCTTATGTCTCGCTATCCCTAGAGGGACATGGGAAGATATAACAAACGTAACCAGATAGTAAGCCTAGGGGTCACAAGTGGTGTTGGTTATTAAAAGGGAGTTTTCCGCCTGCTCACCATCAACTTTTGCAATGTTTCCATTTTTATCCTTTCCCCTTTCCGGAGGAGACATTGAGGATGCATTCTTGTTGAAGTGGTTTGGTTCCAATGGGTTACAAAACAAAACAACTCCAACCTAGCTCTGATGTCTCGCTCTCTCTAGAGGGGCATGGGAAGATATAACTGCAATTCAGGATTGTAAGCCTAGGGGTCATGAGTGACTGTGGTGGTTAAAAAAGCTTCCCACCTGTTCTCCATCAAATTTTCCATTGTTTCCATTTTTATCCTTTCCGCCTTTCCCATGAGAGACACTGAGGATGCCTTCTTGTTGAAGCAGGTTTGGTTCCACTGGGTTAGAAGCCAAAATACACCGACCTATCTATGATGTCTCGCTCTCTGCAGAGGGACATGGGCAGCAGATGTAAGCCACAATTCCACATTGCAGGCCTAGATGCCATGAGTGATGAAAGGAGTTTGCCACCTTCTCACCATTAAATTTCGCATTGTTTCCCATGTTTATCCTTTCCTCCTTCCCCCCGGCTAGTGAGAGACATTGAGACTACCAAGGGAACCTAATTTGGCAAACTCAGCCCTATGTGATACGCCAAGGTGGCTGCCCAGCTTGGTGAGTGCCATCGTTTTGTTGTTGGCTGACTTTCTGAACATTGATGGTGACAGGTCCTGGAGTGCTTGGTTTTGAGTTTCAGAGGTTCCTACTATTCTCCAGATAGAAACCAGACTAAGACCTCTTCTTTCAACTAGGTTTCAGAGCAGATCTCACCAAAACTGCTCGAAAACAACTAAAAATAAATCAGTTTCTGTGAATTTCGGAAGTGCTGAATAGTAAGGAGATGAGAGGACAAGAAACAAAGAGTACTTTGGTACCTAGCAGCATTTGCAACCAATTCTGTAGTCTATTTGATATGTTCCAATAATTCTATGGGTTTTTTATGCAGTAATCGGATCTGAAAACCCAATGGCCAATTATGCCAAACCTTATCTGTCAGCAAGCAAGCTATCTCCAATTAATTGCCCTAAATAACTAGTTTGCCCTAGAAAATCTTCATTGTGTTCTTCTGCTCTTTCCCTAAAGCAAACATCCCTAGATAGCATCTAATCTAATCATCTCAATGGTGTATCTCTTCCTCCAGCAACTAGAGACATTGTTGGTAAACATGCAAAAAGACCCAAGACTCAAAATTTCTCCAAAATTTGATTCATCTCTCAACAATAGATTTCTTCAACCAGGGTTTCAAAATTTGTTCCCGTCTCAACAAAGAAATATCTGAACCAACTACCAATCCAACAAGTGACACAATGCAACAAATGCACAGATAATTCCTGATACATGCAATCATATATATTGAATTTAACAAGCATGTAAAGAGATATAGCAGGGTGAAATAAATAGAGATTTAATGTCAAGGGAAATAAAATATTAAGAATTGAAAAGGGACTGCGGGAGAAGGGGAGAGGGGGGAAAATTTTACCCATGAGAGCAGAGAGTCGATTCTCTCTCTATATATTTTCGCCCTTCTCACGAACTCTAGGGTTCGTTATTTTTTTTCCCGGCCCGGTATCTGTGATTAGAAAAGGAGAGAAGGGGTTTGGGGGTTTGTGGTTTTATTATCAGGGACAGCCTTTGTGGCAGGGGCAAAAGTGCATTGAACTGCCCCTTAAAAAAAGTTTTTTCTTTTTCTAAAAAAGGGATTTTTTTTCTTTTTATCTAAGTATTTTATATACTAGTATACCGTTCTGTTGGTGAAAACTAACCGACATAGTGACGGAGATGGAGCGGTGTGTTTTTTTTTTTGGTGGGGGTGGGGGTCTCTCTGCTGAAGGAAGATGTACCGACAGATAGAGGACAAAATTCGTGAAGGAGTCACAGGAGATAACCTCCATTCAGTCGGTTAAGAGTTAGGATTTAAACACTCCTTGTTAATGCTGGGCTATTAGTTTTTTTTATTTTTACTTTTGTGAGAGAAGATTTTATGGCATCTCTAATGTACACTTTATGCCTTTTTTTCCGTTTATTTTAATTGCTTTTAACTAAGAGATATCCATTGTACATGCAAGAGAGGAAGAGAGAGATCATGGCCCCCGCTTTCCGCATTGTAAGGGCCCCCTTGCTTTGAAGTGTTTTTTTCTAGATTAATTAGGAAAATGAGATAGCATGTCCCTAACAATTGTAAAATTAGTGTTTTTTTTTTAATTTTCGAAAGGTTTGTGAAGCATGCAGTCTAGCGGTATAGTTCATGAAGAGTTAGAATATGAATTCCTGAAAGTATTAAAAGAAAAACAAAACTATCATTTTACATGCGCCAAAATTTAAAGTACGATAAACATGAAATCTAATTAGCTCATTTTCTTAAAATTATAGTCCAAATCATGTATTGATTTGGGGAGAACCACTTAATTTACTATTTGATTAATTGAAATAATTTTCATAGCTTTAGGTTGAGTTAGCACCAAGAATACACTACTCTTGACGCAGTTAGTTACCATACAATACTAAACAATTGCTTGGGCTACAACATATATACAATTTTAATTTGGCGCTTCTATGGAATATATCCACATACAAGCATTACATGGTGCACATACTTCTTGTGCACATCTTCCATGTGTTTTTCCCATCAAATTGTTGTTCTCTTGCTGCATTACTTTGAAAAGGAACTAATTTTGAGTTGATAACTTGTTTGTGATGCGATATGTCCCGAGTTCAAGAGGAGCTATCAATATGTGTTAGAAATTTATCAATATGTTTAGAGAAAAAATTTCCCTCATAGGGCAAAAGGTGGGAGCAATCCACCCCTATTCATTAAAAATTGGGGTTACAAAAAGATCAGGTACACAAATTTGATCTGCAACCCTCTAGATGGTAGTGGATCAAGGATGTAGAGAAAGGAACTTGCCATCAAAAGCTTGATGGACAATCAGAGGTTGGAATTTCGTAGTTGGCCGGCACAGATTAAGCTAACCTTCAAATCTTCAATATTCTAGTAAGCAAGAAAATAGTCTAAATAAAAGTGAAAATAATTAAAAGAAAAATCCTTAAATCAGTTCATGATAAGTATACATATGCCACTGACATCCAGATCATTCCTGCAGTGAGGACCTGGAAGTACATAGATAAGTAAACTTACAGAAAAAATTTGTTTCGAAACAATCACCAGATTCACCAGAAAATCTGATATGAGAAAAGAATTAGGCTATTTGATCAACATGATTACGATTTGTTGTAGCGAAGATTTTATGCATGTAAGATGTCTTGACCTTTTCTCTTTTTTTGCTGGAAAGCTTTTCGACATTTGGTGTATGCATGATCTGAAGGGTTATGGGCTATTGTAAACAGTAACAAGACTTACTCAAGGGTTTCTATGGCGTACTTTAAGAAAAGTAATTCAATCCTAATCGTCTTCAATTATAATATAGAATATTTTCCAGTTAGTACTGAGTCGAGGTTTCAACATAGTTCATGTGCTAAACTACAATAATAACTGCAACTGACAAGTCACACTAACTCAGAATTACTTTGACACCCCTACCAACTTATATGGACCTGATCTATTGCAGCCATGTGACTCTTATAAACACACCCCCCCCCCCCCCCCCCACCCACAAAAAAAAAAAAAGAAAAAAAAGGTTTTACAACTTAGTTTAATCCAAAATCTATTCTGACATTGTGATCTTCACATCAAAAGTCTGACTTTTATTTGTGTAATGCAGACAATGAGTAATTCAAAAGCAATACAATGAGTCAAATATGGGATCCAATGTGTGATTGTAAAAGCTGGCACCTTCTAATGTATCAGTGTGTCTCAAATGACGTGAACATCAATGGACAATGAGGCTTATGAAAGTGTCCCAGATGAATGAGCCATCATCTCTGCAGTTTTTCTGTTATTTATATGTTTCCTGAATAGAAGAAATTTATAACTTTATTTCTGTAGACATATCCCTTAATATTCTGATATCAGAAATTTAAGAACAATCTAATTCATACAAAAACTTGAATTGGAGTTTTAGGTGTCAAAAATGTACAATAGTCTACACTATTACTAGTGAATACTCTAAAATCCATAGATTGTAGGATGAAATAATATTATTAGTTTATTGAGTATAGGGTCCAAGCCTCTGGTCTTTTCTCCACTCTAGAAATTAATTGTAATGCATATGATGGTTTGTAAGTTTAATCTCATTTTCTTTTCAAATTGGTAGATACTTGCAACTAGAACTAATATAAAATTGATGAGAACCTGGCAAGGTAACTGAAATTCGAGAACTGAGAAACAATTAACGCAGTATACTCATGACATGTTAGAGCTGTACACACACTAGATTTCTAAATCTTTTTTTTTTTTTTAGCGAAAAAAGTTCAGAAAACGTATCAGATCATATACTTTGAAGTGGCTAAGAGTAATAAAGTGGGCTGGAACACGAATGTAATAGTTAGATATGATAGATCTTCCTTTTACCAGCCATATAAACTATCTTCTTTAGCCCAAGTTCATCTCTTGTTTAATTTAATCTGACTACATTAACAGACAATATAAATGGGTCATCTGATGTGATGTGCTGATTGTTGTTCTGTGATTGTCATAGTGGAAAACACATACATGTCACACAACCATACATCCCCATGGAACACATGCATGAATATGCACGCAACTCTCTTTGTTCCCTTGGCCTTGCCTAAAGAAACCAATCTTGCTGATTTTTGTTTTTTTCAGCACACGCACGCACGCACGCACGGCACACACACAGAGGAAAATGGGTGCATGAACATACACAAGCTCTCTTGGTTTCTTTTGGCTTAAACAAAATGGAAACATGATGTGATTTCATATATCAAAAATTATGAGCAGTACTGTAATCCTCCACCCCCCCCCCCCCCCCCCCCCCACCCCATCTGTAAGAATTACAGAATCTTTGACATGGTTTCTATGTTTTGTGGGTATATGTTTTTGAGGGCTTCTATATTGACCAGAGAATGCAGTTTTTTACACCGAAGTACATGATTTTTCCTTTTACTATTGATGCTCTCAAGGGAAATTGTCGAAGATTTACCTGTTGCAGGGGGGGTCTTAAACATTGGAATGACAAAATTAGCACTTCTGACATGTCAATTTTCCGCACTTGCCTTGTCTAGGATTTTGTCGCACACGAGCTCATAGATTAACAGCAGGTTGTAGTTGGTCAAAAACATTAGATCAATCCTTGTGTAGAGCACTATCAACATCATTAATGAAAGCCTTGGATAGTATGTTTGCTTCTAGAGAAGCTAATCTTGCAGGATTAACTCCTTTTATTGACTTTTCAGTGCAAGGCTGCTAGAGGATGATGGTTCAGAAAGAAATGAAATTTAGATGGGAAGTGAAAATGCTATTTATACAAGGGACATGGGTTAAAGGAGGAAAAAAAATGCAAGCAAGTGTATAAGAAATCATAATGAAGATTGTAGTTTATTTAGAAAGTAAATTATTGGAGCAAATCCATGCTTGTTTTAGGTGATCTTATCAAGCACTTTTTATCATGTAACTGTTATTTGTAGTAATGCTAAAGGCATGTTGGTTATACTTTGGAAATTCAGATGTTTGAATATATGACAAATCCTTATTCATAATTTATTGAATCATTCTACGGTTCTAAGGGCAACATCGGATATCAGTGCGATCATTTTAGTTCTTTATCAAGTCACCCATTTTACCTCAGGTGACAATCCAAAATCAGGAGAAGGAATGCAACTACTTCTCCATGATAGAGAAGTCCTTATGGAAAAACATAGAGCTTAAGTGACGGAAGGTACTCGTATGAAAGTTTACCTAAATTTGAAAATAGCTTGATGTAGGCTACTTCCATACTAGATATTCATATGAAAGCCAGATAGAAGATCAAGTTAGTTTTCTGTTATTTTAGTAAGTTCTAGGTTGGATAGTGTGCTTATATTTGTACCTCAAAGATGGATGTATATTTCCACACAGCTATTCCTCTCCCTCTTCATCTTGAAATGCAGAAAATTTCAGAGAAAGCTTTAGGGTGAAATGAGCTTAGATTGCAAAATCAAGCATTCATATAAACACATGCACGCATGCACCACATCACGCGTATTTCTTTCAAAGATACACGAGCCAAATGTCCATTTTAGAAGAAAAGCAAATGATCAACAGAACTCTTTTCAAGATATCAGTGGATGCACCATGAATTTTAAGAGGAAGGCTACAGAGAAGATATAAAGGAGTATTTGATTATTAAGACAGTGAATCAAAACAATCAAGCATTCAGAACTGCTAAACTGAAGGCCTGAGATAAATACAACTTTTTTTTTTTTTTTTGCTTCTCAGTCTATAAATATGGATGCTGCAATACAAAAGGCCGCGCTGTTTATCTGTTACTGTGTTACAATCCAATCAGAGGGATATATAAATATAATGAAAGAATAAAAACCAATTTGCTAGTTAAGTAGGGGGTATAATTTAGGTATACAAATGTCCCTCCATCTTCTTCGTATGGTCATTTTCTGTCACATGAATCCAAAACTCTGTTGTACTCATCAAATTCGTGTTATGGCTTCTGCTTTTAATCAGATACACGTTGAGAAGAAAACCATTCAGTTCCTATGTAAAAAGTATATGTAGATTCCTCCATCCTCTCACAAGTCATGCCACCATCTTGACAGCCTGCCATGGCAATCCCAATTTGTGATGTGCTCATCAACCATCCTTGTTGGTGCCTTTGCTTTCAGAATCATTTTTTCATACTCCTCTTCTGGGTTTAAGAGAGCAACACCATCCTCTCACATGGCCATATTGAAAGCTCTGGCACCAGTGAAATCCACATTTCTGGTATGCTCATCAACAACCCTTGTTGGCGCCTTTGCTTTTAGCATCATTTCTTCATACTCCTCTTCTGGTTTGACAGAGCAACAATTGCACCACCAGCGCCTACTGAGGCTTCCCCCTCGTGAATAATGACAGTTCGGATAACTATGTTGAGATCGAAGGTCTGATTGTATGAGAAAAAGCCGATGGAGCCTGAGTAGATACCACGAGAGGAGCTTTCAAGTGAATCAAGAAGTTCCATTGATCTCAGCTTTGGTGCCCCAGTCATCGAACCTCCTGGAAAGGCAGCTCTAACGCAGTCAATTGGGCTAACATTTGATGACTTCTTCCCTTGGATTGTACTGACCATTGTGTGAACAGTCGCATATGATTCCACCTTCATCAGATGAGGCACACACACACTACCTGGTTCACAAACTCGGCCAAGGTCATTTCTTAGAAGATCCACTATCATAAGATTTTCGGCCTGGTCCTTCTCACCGTAGAAAGAAGAGAAATATCACATCAGATGCATTGCTAAGATAGCAAGTTGTAAAGTTAGGTAACTTTTTTGTATTATTAAAAGAACCCAAATTCAGATTAAAGAAAGTAATCAGACAATAGCAATTTCAACATCAGTAGCACTTAAAAGAGAAGCTATAAGAGTTTAATTTCAACCGGTTGAGATCCATCAGGCATAGGGGTTTAACGATGAATTTTTTCTGTTAAATTTTCCCCGTTCGTCCAGAGAAGAAAAAAGAAAGTAATTTATTGTCAGACAAAGCTTTTGTTTCAGGACCAGATGTTAAATCTCTTTTTTCTGATCAAACTTATATTACAAAAGTAGTGACATCTGCATTAAGTTTTAAAAAATAATAATAATAGTTCAAATAACATTGAGGTCATATGTAAATGATCGCTGATTCCATCGTTGCAAATAGGAAGTTTGGCAAAGATATTCGCCATGTAGGTTCTGGCTTATATCGCAGAATACATACGCTAATGACTTAACAACAGCAGTAGAGAATAGATCAGTTAAAACAAATTCTGCATAGAACATGACCAACATGGAGAAGCAACAAGTTGATCTTATCAAATTTTCAAGAAGCAAGAGGATGAAGGTATGTATGATATAAGCAATATCTTATCTTGTTTTTTATATCTTTGTTATCTATGAGTGTTATCTAACTTCTTAGTCTTTGGGAAAATTTTAACAGGAAGACATTAGGGTACTGTACTTGAGCATCAGCTTAAGGTCAGGAAAAGAACTTGGTCATCTCTTTCTGAAACATCAGGAAAAATAGATATTCGCAAGGAATCAAGTATTTAAAGAAATAGCGGACACATACAGTATATTCAATACTGCTATTAAGAGCTCATCACGTCAAAATATATTCATATATAAAAAAAACTGATCTACTAGATGAAGTGGACCATTTTTGTTCACCGGAACTTAGGAAATATAAATCCCTGTATTATCAAAATATGGCCATTCAATCTTTTCTTAAAACTGAAGAGTAAAGTTTACCATTTGGATTTATAGCAAAAAAGTAAAGCCTCTGCATCCCAATTCTGTGAGAAGCCTGGCATTGTAACAGTCAATAGCAATGACAACAACAGAGCATTCATCCCAATTCATCAAAAGCTAGTTACTGTCTCGCCAGAATTTTTTTTCAGAACGTGAGGGCTATGGAGCAAATTCTTAAGTCAAGAGGACTTCAAGCGAGGGTACAAAAAATTTAAAGACCCATTACCAAATTGATGGCAATCCTTCATTAGTTGGTGCCATATTTCTCAGAGGTAACCATGAGATAAGGGTTTGGCATTAACACTTGAAAAACCAACATGCAGAGGACTTATCTCATATACAGTTCAAACACATGAAAGAAGGGATAAAAACAATGTAATTTTCCATACATTGGTTTGTATAAGACAAGGAATATATAAACAGGACATTGTCTGATAGCTGCAGAGGATCATTTGCCCGTACACCACTGCAGTTATGTGCGTACACCACTGCACACCACTGCTGCAGTTATGTGCATACACCACTGCAATTATGTACGTAATGAACATTTGAAATTTTCTAGGTATTTTGGTCTGTATGAAACTGGTCTGGCGAAAGTAAGATAGTTTTTCAAACTAGTTTATTCATGCCAATTAATCAATTTTTTAACTCATTTGTAAATACTAAAATATGTTGATCAACAGAAAATAATGTTGAGAATCTATAAGCCTGGGAAAAAGCCATGACTGAAAAGGCAGAAGGAAAAAAATATATTCAACAATGCAGTGAATATCCCTAAAACAGGAATGCTGAATGGTTTAATCAGCAAATAAGCTTACCTTAATTCCAGCTGTAATCTAAGAAGTTTATCTTCCTCTGGTGTTCTTCCACGAGCAATAGTCCCCTTAATAGGCTTTGCTTCAAGTTTACCATTCCCATCCAATTGTAGAAACCTTTCAGGTGAAGAGCAACAAATACATAAATTTTCCTTCGAAAAATTTAGCCAGGCAGCATATGGGGCGGGATTCTGTTCCCTTAGATTTAGATAGAGCTTCAGATAATTTATGCCTTCAATTCTCTTCCTCATCTGTGTTGTAAGACACAACTCATAGCTCTCCCCGTCTCTAATTAACTTCAGACACTTCTCAACATCTTCATATACTGTTTTCTTGATTTATCAACAACAAAACTTTCCTTAGACGAGATACATAATCCTGCTTGTGATTTTTTCATGTTCAGCTTTTGAGTAGCAGTGAATTTTAACCTGAGAAGCCTCTTTTCAGTTTCAACCAACCATAGATACTCTTTTGTGATTTCCTGCGATCCCTTTCTAGTGTATGGATGACAATTCTCATGTATGGAAAGGATATACGCATCACCATTGCTGTGATCAATCACAACAAGGTTATCTGCAAAAAAGAAACATGCATCTGGAGTGCTCGACCTGTATCTGTTAGATGATGCACCGCATTCAACTTTCAGATCATACCTGTGATGGTGCACAGAGTTAAGAGATTATAAGGATATCGCTTAAAGCAAGAATAAGCACAACTAGTTCGGAGCTTAAATTAATTGCCTATTAATGAGTATCTAAAACAAGTCGCATTCATTCACCACAAGGAAGTAAGAACACTATCAGATCTGCGAAAAAGACAAAACTCACGTGAGAGTTTCTACTAGTAATACCAACTAAATCTGAACCTGAATTTAAAATGTTTTCTACCATAATTCATCTCAGCATCCTACTCATCCTCAAATTCAAAACTTCGTGATACCTCATGGATTTAGGAATTAGTCCAAAATGAGACAAATAGAAGATTAAGGGCTAAAGGCTGACTGCTGGTCTTAGCCCACAGTAAAT